>JASEVX010000003.1:62601993-62619493 GCA_031761405.1 Serripes groenlandicus
TACCTATTGAAATAAAAATATGTATATACACGAATTTTAAAATGACTAGCGAGTAACTAGTGTCCACTTAGATCTCCTAAATAGACAGTTTTCAACAAATATTAAAGACTGACACTCTGTCGAACCAGTAGAAAAATCAAATTCAAAAATGTATAGACACACTTCCGAACCTGTAGTAATATGAAATTAAAATATTTATAGACACATAGTAAAGGCATGAACACAGCACTGGAAACGACAGGTTTACCCCGACACCGGTTGAAAGTTTGGTACCCGGCCCAACGGCCCAGCAAGTGTCGACATTGTTGGATTGTCAAATGTTGAATTGTGAAATGACAACTTGTACGATGTACACTCGCAACATGTTAACATGTCAGTTTGCAAAATCTTTCAAATGAATGAGCGGAAAATTCTCATGTTCTTTTGTTGAGCTTTGAATCAACTCTAAAAACTATAATTTAAATCGTTCAAATGAAGACTTCTAAATCGAACAGATATATCTAGACAAAAGTCTAGCCAGAGAACTGCTCCACTTTGTATTGTTTGCATCTGGCATAAGCCAATACTTTCAGTTTTGGAATGTTCACCATTGCAACATGTTATCAATCAGCATTTTGACTTCTTGAATTAACTTTTATCTGATTTAAAACTTTGTATATTAAGAGGCCTACTTTTATGGATTAAATTATGTCAATAATGTACATTGCTCTTTTGAAAACTTTTAATAAGGAGACGTCTGTGACATTTGCAGTTGTGTATATTTACGCATTGCAGTACTAAGCATTTTAAAGAATTATTAATAATGCATTTAGGATTTTAACAGACATACATTTGTAAAGTGTGTATGTATGCATTTTATAGTATGCACTGTCGAACAATTGGGATGAAAATTCACCACGTGCAACATTAATATTGATCAATAATTTTGGCGGCGATCCCCCCTCCATAGAATTGAAGCATTCAATGATATGCCGGTGTACAGGTGACTAGCAAGACCGAATGACATGAACATTTGAAAATGTATTATTTCACATGGCCAACTATACAACAATTTATCAATCTCTTGTTTGAAACATCCAAAACAATTAAAAATGGATTAAGTAGATTTATTCATGAGGCAAACTTAATTAGAACTTAAATTTAGCCACCTACAATTATCACTACTTTGCCCTTCCGAAAATTGTGTGTTTTCTTTTTTTCCTTTACGAAATGTATGTCTTTGTGTAAAACTATATTATATTACAATTTACAAAGTTACAAAGTTACCATAAGCGGTACTCCAATGACCTCCCGTGTCATACACTGAAGTTCATATTCCCTGTTCCTTATTCATCACTTATTCAATTGTGAACTTAGTAACTAGTTCCTTGTTCAAGTATTTAAATGTGAAGTTGGTTACTTGTTCCTTGTTCCTTATTCATTACTTATTCAATTGTGAACTTAGTAACTAGTTCCTTGTTCAAGTATTTAAATGTGAAGTTGGTTACTTGTTCCTTGTTCCTTATTCATTACTTATTCAATTGTGAACTTAGTAACTAGTTCCTTGTTCAGGTATTCAAATGTGAAGTTGGTTACTTGTTCCTTGTTCCTTATGCATAACTTATTAAATTGTGAACTTAGTAACTAGTCCCTTGTTCAAGTATTCAAATGTGAAGTTGGTTTGTCGAATCAGGAATAAATGGATAACAGACGGTCTTTCTGAAATACTGTCCACGTTTATTCTAGCGGTAAATCACGTGATCGGGTGAAAAGGGGTCTTGTTGTTCTCACTGTTATATCATCACTTGTTGGGAAATTGGGTCTGAACAATTGGGGCTATATTTCTAGTTGTTTCTTCCGAAGCAAGATTTAGGCTAAAGCTTAATGCTCGCGGAGAGTAACTGTAAATGTGCTGGTGATATTGCGCTTTACGAAATTACATCTAGGACTAAACACTGTACGCATACGTCTTTCACCATGACCCCCTTTTCGCCCCAAAGTTTTTTTTTTATATCCTTTTCTATAAGCCATACACTCCGACAAAGTCTGTTATAGAAAACAAAAAATTAGCTTTCTCGAACATTGCAACTGATTTCGTCGTCATAGGTATAATGGTTGGCTCTTTCACGGAGTATAATATCGTAAATCATGGTTAGTGCCTGGATGGGTGACCTACGGTGGTTTACCCCAATGAAGGACGTGGTACAGGTTACAAGTTTGTACTTATGTGTGAATCATTAATATTTTCTGTATCACCCTCAGACTTCATCGGAATTTCACCATTCTACTTTTGGATGGCATATCAGCAACATTCGGCCGTTTCGATTTTCGATTCGCGATTTAACGGAAATGTCCGATGATGCTTGTTATTGAATCATCACATGATGTCCTGCACAAATTTCAGTATTTTTAAACGGTATATCAGCAACGTTCGACCGTTTTCGTTCTCGATTCGCGATTTAACATATGAGAAAACACTAAGAAATGGAACATGCGCATATTATTTGACTTGAATATCAGAAAGGTAAACAATCAGTAATTTTTCATGAATTATAAAATTTGCGCAATAATGTTCTATATCTAAGAATTCGTCACCTCTTTGAATTGGTTATGCATTATAATCGTGAACCAGTTGGAACATTGTTCGATTAGAACATTGTTCTTTAACAGATATAGAATCGGTAATCGAGTGTAGCTTGCGCGTTTTTTGTTTATCTCTATCTTTTTAGAACCATTTGTCAACCTAAATCAACTTGTTTATATTTTTATCCCAGTATCAACTACTAAATCATAACAATAATCTATGTGTTTACTAAAGGCTAATCGGCAATCGCCATCCAGCTTCAGTTTCTATAAATAGATTATCAACGCCGAGAATTACGCGTCACATGACTGGAGATTACGCGAGGCTCCAAAGAGGTATGTAAATTTCAATTGACGTTAAATAATTGAAAACTTATCATGTTTCAATATCATTAATATTTTGCTCCTAAATATTACATTTCATACGTTTTTACTGATTTTGTTCACTGAAATTTATTTTTTAAAGAAAACAATTAATGGTTAGTATGCAGAACATTTCATTTTAAACCTTCACCTTATTAGTGCCTCTCGTAGGATCGCCAACTTAATTTCATTTCTTTTATTTCTTCGACATTATTCATTAAATACAACATTTGATTGGTCTACAATCTAGATCATTTGTTTAACATCTAGGTCAAACCCCAGATTAATCAGCTATCGCCGAAAAAGAATGTTACAATTAATACCGAAAGTAACATGTGTTTGCCTGGCTGGTATCAGTAACCAAACGCAATTCAAACTTTCACGGTTTGAAGACACAATAAATATATGCATATGGCAAAGTTAAATCAAAAACGGCATTTAGTCATTTTATGGTTATTTCGGTAACAGTCAAAACTTCTGACCTATTCCCATAATGCATCGGGTAACAGTTCTGATGTCATCCCGTGTACCTTGGTGAAACAGTTCTGACTGTTACTAACAATTACCGGGAAATAATTGCATTCTGTTTTAGTTATTCGTGTATTCATCCGGTGCTCAAGCTGTGCTGACAGATGGCGCTCTGAGTTCATTTCCGGGTAGAGCTATGACGTCGGGTGTTGGCCTTGCTATGTCAGTGTATTGTGGATTCAGTGCTTCCGGTGAGATATTGATGCATACTTTCGTTTACGTCTTTGAAGCCAACGGATGATATCTGTATTTCCTTTCCAATGAACAGCATAACATGTATGTTAGCTATATTTCATAACTTTGTGCCTGAAAACATGCTAACAATGCAGTTTAATGACTATTGTTTTATGTATTGTTGTCTCAATGCTTCCGGTGAGATGTAGTCGCATTATTTTCTTTACGTTGTTAAAACAAATGATTTTATACATATTTAATTTCCCACTGAACTGTTGATACGAGAACTCTATTCTAAAGATAGTTTAGCCTAATTAAGCTTCACAACAATGAGTACGTAAACATCAGTTTGATGTTAGGGATACAATGTTGCAAGGGATAACATTCCCATGTCAAAACATCTATTGAAAATAATATCTGTTTCTACAGTTCAACTTGAATGCATAATGTGTATGGCTTTTTGTGTAAAGATCTCATATGAGCCGTCTCGCGAGAAAACCAACATTGCGGACTCTGCGTAAAGTATCGACGCGGATCAGCTAAAGTATTCCGCGCAAGCTTACCCGGATAGACACCTTTCGACTCCTGAGGATTTTCTGTTTCAGGAATCATTACTCTATACCTCTATCACCCTGAGACGGAATGTGTCAGCCCGTATCAGTCTGCACGGACTGCGCACGCTGATCTGTTGATAGATTACGCAGAGGCCATAATGTTGGTTTTCTCGCAGGACGGTTCATATCGTGTTTCATTTAGTATCCTCCTGTGGGACGATTATGTAAATGAGCTGACAGGCGACTCGGGGTCTTAACCCTTTCCCACATACAAACACATCTGCAGCAGACGACTCTGAAACATTTATGCAAAGGAATGGAAGCATCATTATTGAAAATAGAGTTATAAACATTTTGGCAAAAAGAAGAATTTGCACATGATGTTAACAAGAGTCGTCTGCTGCAGATACGTCAGAAAGCGTCTATATATGGGAAATCTTTTAAGTAATATTGGTGTGGAACAAATGGGACTACTTTTTCAGTTTCATTGTCAAACGTTGCATCTAGGAATGTATTACATGTATACGGACGGTGAGGGCTCTGATGAGACTATGCGTCTACGCAGACGCAGATGTAGTAAGAACCCAAATCGCCAGACGCGGCTCATACAGACATGTTTCTATAATTCTTCATAGTTTATGTTATATGTATTGATTGCTTCACATTAAAACAGGGTCGTGTGTGAATCCATGCATAGCTCTGATGTTCTGTATGATGGGGCGATTACAGTGGAAAAGGTACTCACTGTTCGTGGTCTGCGAATTCATTGGGGGCTTTCCTGGCGGCTAGGCTTACGTTTGGTATCTATTACGGTATGATAGAAATTACATTTGGTACTTATTACGGTAAGATATCAATTACATTTGATATTTGTTACGGTATGATAGCAATTACATGTTATTTATTACGTTATGATAGCAATTACATTTGTTATTTATTACGCTATGCTATCAATTAAATTTGGTATTTGTTACGGTATGAAAGCAATTAAACTTGGTATTTGTTACGGTATGAAAGTAATTACATTTGATATTTATTACGGTATGATCGCAATTACATTTGGTATTTATTACGATATGATAGCAATAACATATGGTATATGTTACCGTATGAAAGCAATTACATATGGTAAATCCTCCCAACAACAGTTATGACAGAAGAATTTCCCATGTTCGCCGTCTAACCATACAGTGATCGTGAAAGCCTCCCAAAAACAGTTATGACCTAAATCTGACTATAGTTTGTCATTTGATCGTAAATACTATTTACCCCGTTTCCCACATACAACACATCTGCTGAAGATGTCTCCCAAAACATCTAGGCACATTTTTGTTAAATCTCGTTTGCGGTAGAGGCGTCAACAGTGGATCAAGCAACTATTATTATTGTACTTATTAAACTATTTAAGGACGGATTTTAAATATTTGGCATTTCTTCTACATAACTGATTAATAACTTTGACGGAGGAGTGAGAAATGTATATGGAGCGAATGCAACGACGCATATCTTTACGTCTTTTCCACGTGATGACATCTCCAAGCTTACCGGTTTCTTTGACATTGTAAGTATAATACGCTCGTCTTCAGTAAGGTGGCAACACATAGCTGTACGCTAATTTTCTGAGACACACTCCTAACTTTTATTCTCTGAATAGTTCACATAATATGAGCCGTCCCGCGAGAAAACTAACATAATGGCCTCTGTGTAATGTATCGACCCAGATCAGTCTGCGCAGTCCGTGCTGTGGCAAAAGGAAGATAATACAATGCATAATTTGTGAAATTCTTCTTTTCTGAATCCGCTACTCAGATTCCAAGATAATTTAGTAGAAATGTTCCTTGTTTGATCCTCTACAAGATTTGCATAAGCTGTATTGATTGGTTGAAAAACATGGCAGCCAGATGGCACCAGAAAAGGTGCAAAATAATAACAATTAATAGTTCCCTTTCTTTGCAACATTTTGTCTAAATGCAGGAAACATTTGTAATTTGATTGGTTTAAAAAGATAGCTGCCTTGCTGCATCATAATAAGGACAAACTGAACTTTTAGTTTTAAACAAAATCTCCTCCCAAACCATTGGACTGAAATCAACCAAACGTCACGGGAATGATACTTTGGTGGTCCTCTTACAACCTGTTCAAAGATTTCATATCATAAAACATATCCTTTATTGATACGCTTCATTTACAGTGTTTATTCCTAGTAGTTTCATTCGCGCTCTTGATTAAATTTTCTCCGATATTAGTATTTACACATATGCTACATAGCTATCACTCAGGTGACCGATTCAGTGTCACGCTTGTCCTCTGTTTTGGAGATGCAAACATTAATAGATTATTAGAGTGAATACTTTGAATGCATCAGTTGGCTCAGTAAGTCAATACATAGGAAACAATATACTGTCATGAATGTATCGGTTGGGATTTCCTTAGAGCTATTGGGTAATATGATAATTAAATCAAAGCGCCGATGGCACAGTAGTGGCGATCGTGTAGAAAATCCTGCAAAGTAACAAGTAGTA
The DNA here is from genome assembly GCA_031761405.1 of Serripes groenlandicus. NCBI lineage: Eukaryota > Metazoa > Mollusca > Bivalvia > Cardiida > Cardiidae > Serripes > Serripes groenlandicus. The sequence goes on from JASEVX010000003.1 coordinate 62,608,697, forward strand.
TCTCGGTGTAGGCCTTGCGATTTTCAATATATATAGGCATATACGATAATGCTTGATATTCAACTCAATTAGGCTACACTTTCAGCCCTCGAACGTTTCTAACTTGTACTCTGACATCGTGTCCTTTAACCTTTTCAAAACCAGTCTTATCATCTAGACGCTCTCACATTGTGCAACAACCACAACAAAAGTGTTCATAAAATAGAGATTTAAAAGCAATCCATGACCAGTCTTGTGAGCTATTTATAGAACATTTTGGAATTTCTAGATGCCTCCTACTACGTCATTGAAAAAATTCCGCATCCCGTTTTTAGGTCGCTTTTCATTTTAATCGGGTTGGTGAATACGAACTAAATGTAATAAGAGGCTATTCAGATTAAGTCCGAAAATATAATTTTGCAGTGTTAGTGAATACGGGACCAGATACGAAATTAGCACTGACATGATTGTAAACCTCTTAGGTCTTTTCAGAAATTCCGAAATTTGGCGAGGTGTTTTGAGTATCGTGAGAGTACTTTGCATGGCAGATAAAACGCGTAATGATATTTATTATCTGCCCAAACATGAAGAATGCTAATACTTACATCTTTTAACTCAAAGTAGATCGTAAGCTCGATGCATTCCAAATCATAGTATCAATCCGGTACCAAAATAGCACCGACGGGATTATTGTTTACCGTGTCTCTGCATCACTGATGGAACTATATATTTGGCGGTTTATTATTTATAGGTTAATTGGTTTGCAGTATTGCATAACAAGTCAATTTAGAAGATTGTCATAAGTCAGAAATACATTGTTTTTAAATACATATTGTCTGTTTACCGACATGTATATCGTAGAGCTATCCTCGATGTGATGTAAACACTCTGATGTCGTTGGGTTGCACTAATAATCCCAATCTTATTTACAATTGTACATACATGGTTGCAAATGCAAAAATAAATGTTGACCCGATTTTCCAGTTCTCAAATTCTATACAAAAAATAATAATATCTATATATGTTGTTGTTTTTTGGTTTATACCAAGAAAACAACACATTTATAAATTAATGTATCAGAGTGATGTCCCTTGGATAGCAGATGATTCAAGAAACAAAATGGTCACAATGTAGACATATCAGTGTTATAACACTTAATTGTTTCACGGCTATAAACAACATATGCTTCTTCCGGTTTATATTTTATATTTTAAAGCAGACAAAAACAAGTGGAAAAAGTACAGAGCCTGTTTCGTGTCATCTGATCATGACCTGCACCACTTTCAAAAATATTTGACTTATGATAAATAAAACTAGTGGAAATAGTACAGAGCCTGTTTCGAGTCATCTGATCATGACCTGCACCACTTTAAAATATTTTATATGGTAATTAAATAGGCAAGTCAGAAATGGAGACTGTGTAAAAGAATACGTTATCACATCCACGCATAAGCGTAGTTTAGCACAATTAGATTTAGAAAATTGTCATAAGTCAGAAATACATTGTTTTTAAATACATATTTTCTGTTTACCGACATGTATAACGTAGAGCTATCCTCGATGTGATGTAAACACTCTGATGTCGTTGGATTGCACTATGCTTGTGGTATATATACTGGTCGAAAAAGGCTAGGCACTGCCTAGCTCAGATTTCAATTGATCTAAGTCGTGCTGACTTTCTAGCCTATGAATTTTCAAGTTATTGTCTTTAACAATGATAGTACCATCACTCGTCCAAGCACTGCTTACCTCTTTATCTTTGACTAGTTTTCTGGCTTGGAAGAATACATTATCTCTCGCGGTAGTTAAGCTTTCACTAAGAAACACACCTTTGTAGCCTTTGTCCTTCAGTTTTTACTTGTTCTTAAGCAATATCTGGCGTGACCGATAACTCGTCAATTTAATGATGATGTCACGCGGTTTGTTTTTGGATGAGTTAGAAGACAGCCTAGGTTTTCCAAGACGATGACTCCTGTCTATTTCGAAAATGGTTATATTGGCATCAATGGCGGCAGCTATCTCTAAGAATGAGTTATCTACAATTTCATCATCAGATCGTATCACTTACATCGACTGGTGATGAAAGCGCTCGCTTCTTCGTTTTTCCTATTTTGGGGGTATTTGTATTGCTCATGACACAATGACACTAACTATCTTTTCCGTGAAATATACTGTTGGAAAAGCTCGAGCGCTATTTATAATCACTGTCCACTGTCCACTAGATGTACCCTGTGACACAGGGGTGTGTAATACTGACTAGTAACAGGCACGTGCGCAGGTAAAATCACAGGTATATTCAATATGGTGGTGCTCACTGAAGCTTGACTTGTGATAAAGAAGTTCAATTTTGATAAAAGTCAAATATCTCAAAAATAAAGAAATAACATAACCTGGTTTCTACGGGAAAGCTTCGAGTCCTCTTTTAGAATTCACATTATTCACTTTTTATACTGTTTCTCACGTCTGAAATACGTTAAATGAAGTGTTTTTTGACCACTGTGTTTTCAAGCTAACCAGCCATTTCCAATCACGTGATAAAGTCTTATGATATCGCATGTTTCAGGATTTTTTGTGATTTTATGCTCGCCGCACTGTGATTGGCTCCACCTTACTTTTGTTTGTGATCATTTTCTGCAGTGTACTAAAATTATGGTCCAGAGCATTTTTGAAATTTAAATACTACCACGAACTTTGGAAATGGAGGTTTGTCTTTTTTTTTTAATTAGGGTTCAATAAGTTGCAGGCGTAATGTTTTGGCCCACTGGTCACATTATTGTGTGATCGTATTATCTGGAGCTTCGTCAAAAAGATCTCCGAAGAAATTTCCCAAAGGTGGCTGCCATTGTCCTGGTAATGCTTGAGCTATATTAATTTTCTTCGTTTTGACATAAGCCATCAGAGGAGCAACATGAACAAGTGTCCTAAATGCCATCAAGATTTTGTTCGAGGAGGGATGCCATGTTGGGGCCACCACCACCACCACAACCACCACCACCACCACCACCACCACCACCACCACCACCACCACCACCACCACCACCACCACCACCACCACCACCACCACCACCACCACCACCACCACCACCACCACCACCACCACCACCACCACCACCACCACCACCACCACCACCACCACCACCACCACCACCACTACTAATTTTGAGCAATTTCTCCTTTTATCCCAATCTTTTCAAAAATCGTCTGCTGCAGATGCGTCAACATGCGTCTTCAAGTGGGAAAGAGCTAAAGAAATGTCTCGGGTAATAAATCATTATTTAAATTAAAGGTTATTAAATGACCCAGATAGCAGATATATATATATATGAAATTTATATTACGTAGGGGATTTATTCCCATTAATTTGATGTTACTTTTTTTTGTTTATCGGAATATCACTTGAAAGTAATAACGATTTCATCAACAATTTCGATGAGCTTAGGGTAGCAAAATCATCAATCAAATTGCAGTATCTTGTGTTTGATTAATGGATTTATCAACGTTAACTAAAAGTAAAATGTTATATGATATGAGCCGTCCACGCGAGAAAACCAACAGTATGGCCTCTGCGTAATGTATCGATCCACATCAGCCTGAGCTGTCCGCGCAGACTGATCCGGACCAACAAATTCTGTTTCAGGGAGATAGAGGTATAGAATAATGATTCCTGAAACAGAAAATCAACAGGAGGCGAAAATTGTCTATCCGGGTAAGTTTGCGCGGCATGCTTAGATTGATCCGGGTCGATACTTTACGCATAGTCCACAATGTTGGTTTTCTCGCGGGACGACTCATATGTTGAGAGTGGTCTTCAAAATGAACGTTTGAAAACTCAATATAAACTTATGATTTTTAAAGTAGTCCTACAATCTCAACTGATAAATCACGCGGGAAAAGAAGAAATTGCCCTAAACTCCGCTTTTCCCACAAGGGTTGTAAAGAGTTACATGCTACAGAGGCGCCATTTGTCGTCTTATCTCATTAACATTAGACCAAATTACTTCGCTGTACATATACTGGATCTGACTACCCCGCATACAGTGTCGTCTCTTATTGACCTTATACACTTAATAGCAATAGCACGTGCTCGATGTTTATGGCCGATGTAATCACACAACAATCGACCGTGCTATATCATCGGAGCACTCGACAATCAACGCTTCTATATATATATATCATTTATATATATTGGTTATCTGACCGGTTTTATACCGAAATAATTGGTAAGCGACAATTTGTTTGGCTGACGCAAAGGTCAATTTGAGACGACTTGTATGGGGCAGTCGTCAGATATATGCACGAGCTAGCGGAGTTTAGGTCTAGTTTTAGTGAGATTGATGAAGGGTGATCTATTACGGGTCAAAATGACGAAGGTTAAATTTGCCAGTTTCTGATCGGCTCCTTTTCAAAAAAGCTTATTGGCTATCAAAACAAAAATAAATAGCAAATATAGTATAACATAGTTGTGTAGAATCTACATTCCATCCTTGCTAAGGGATACTTGTCAATCATATTGACTATGGACCTCTCCTCTTTCAAATTACAATTACTTAAGTTAAATCTAACATTTAAATCAAGAATCAAACGTCTTTATGTAAAAAGGAATCCGCTGTGGTCGAGTGGTTAGCGTCGGGGATTTCGAAACCGGGTGTCCCGGGTTCGATCCCCAGTCGCGGCACTACGGTCATGGTGGAGTGCCCTTGGGCAAGGCACATTTTCTAGACTAGTACTGGTTTGTTTACTCAGGGATCATGAATAATTAAATTTAATTGCGCGCTAAATGACCTTAGCTGTCGATGCGCCATAAAACAATATACATTCAATTCTAGAGTAATAGGAGAGATATTGTTGGGAAAAGACCAGTTTACTCCTACATATCTAGAGTAATAGGAGAGATATTGTTGGGGGGAAAAAAAGTTTACTCCTCCTTATCTAGAGTAATAGGAGAGATATTGTTAGGAAAAGAACAGTTTACTCCTACATATCTAGAGTAAAAGGAGAGATATTGTTTAGAAAAGACCAGTTAACTCCTCCTTATCTAGAGTAATAGGAGATATATTGTTGGGAAAAGACCCGTTTACTCCTCCTTATCTAGTCATCTGATGTCGTAAAGGGTTGAATTGTACATTAACCATTTTCTGCAGCAGACGTCTTTGAACATATTTTGTCAAAATAATTGAATTGATAACCTATGACTAAAAGTGGAAAACATTGTGGCAAAAGGAGAAATTGCTCGTCTTGTGCAATTTTTTCTTTTGTCATTATCTTTTCAATAAACCGTCTGCTGCAGTGGCGTCAGAAAGCGTCTATATGAGAGAAAATGTTAAATGCATCTATTAAATAAAGCAATCCATCATTTCTAAAATTGCAAAATTGCATTTATATTCACGTCTGTAATATATCATTTGATATAGTCACTGACCCATACAATAGTAATAATATTCACATGTGGGTATGTTTGTGAGTGTGTTATAATACACGTAGGCCTACCTCGACTAAGTCAATTACAACGGGGAAATTGGCAAAATATTGCTAATTTTGTAAACTCGCTTTAATCATCTTTCAGCAAATAGCCGTGTGTAGTCGTTTATTACAACAGGGTTACGTACGGAACAACAAAAACATAGAACAAATCCCAACTAATCCATGCTCCCGGGAAGTAGCAACGGAAACACTTGCTCGGGGATCTGTGACCGAGTGTCGTTTGTTCGATCTCCACTCGCTGCGGTCATGGTCTTTGGCAAGACGCAATTCCTTGAACCAAATACATTGTATCAGTTTACCATCCTGACTGAATGCCACCTAAAACACGGTGCTAAATCCCCTTTCTCACAATTCTGCAGCAGACAACTTAAAAAACATCTGGTTAAACAGATGGTAAAATCGTCTACTAGTAAATCATCTCAGTTTAAAGTCTACAATTGGAAAGTTGGAATGAATACGTTTGGGAGTTGAGTCGAAAACACCGTAAATACAAGGAGAACATTACTTTTTGTACCGCAATGAATTCGTCTGTATAAGGAGAATCACTACCTAACAGTAAGACTATCCAAAATGATGTTGCACCACAGATGTTGATGTTTTTCGGTTTTTGTTTTGTTTTCTTTTCATGTTCTGACTCCATCTTTGACTCTGACAGTCGCTCTAACTACTGGTTCTGGGTACCACCGACAGCCTGCGTCACAGGGACTCTTGTGTTTGTGTCGATTTACATGTTTATGATCGGGAACCATCTAACAATGGCGCATAAATACATCGAGCTAAGTGACGCCTATCACGAGACGCACACTGACAGCGAAGTTGAAGAAGCTACTGGCGCGAAAAAAGATACTAAATTGTAACAAGAATTCAGTGTAATTGTGTGTATTGCCTAACAATCCACTGAAATGCATGTGTTTTCTGTGTGTGTTGTTGTTTTCATTTCCCCAAAAAGAGGTGACACTCAGAGAAGAAATTAAAGCATAAATATCTGCTGAATTGGATTTTCTGTTTCAGGGATCATTATTCTATACCTCTATCTCCCTTAGACGGAATGTGCGCGGACTGCGCAGGCTGATCTGTGTCGATTCATTACGCAGAGTCCATACTGTTGGTTTTCTCGCGGAACGGGTAAACTATGATGTAAGTTCTATGATCCAAGTGTGTTGAAATTGTTTTGTTTTTCTTTCTTTTCTTCACCAATTAATCTTTTTGAGCGTTTTCGAGTAATTGTCAACACAATTTCAAAACGGGAACGAAACGAATGTCTTCAAAAACATAGAAAGGTTTAAACATATACATTTAATGTAATACAGAAGACATTCTAAAATGTGTAATTTAAATTTGTAAGTTGAGAAAACTCGTGGCCAGAATATATAATTATAAAACTATGTATAAATATTATTATGAAATTATTACATGTTATGTTGGTAATAAAATATGTTTAAACTAAACTATGATCCAAGTTTGAAATATGTAATAAATCTAAAGGACCAAATAACCCGTTTTGTTTGTTGAATAACTTTATTTTCTAAATGTGCAAGCTTTTAAATCAGTCTAACAACAAAAGAAAACGTTATTTCCAGTTCTCAATATCAACCAAACTTCCTGTTTGTTTACCCAAATAGTTGACGATGCTCTTCAACTACAACGTTAAATGGAAATGTATAATAATTATATATATCTATAACAGCCTTAGAACTTGAACTATTTGAGATAAATAAAAAATAAAATAAGAAAAAAACCCGTTAACACCGAACTTAAGAACAAATATGTTTAAATCCAAGACCGCGAGGATCCAATAATCATTTTGGAAAGCAGTTTCATCGATGCGACAACACTTATTCAAAAGACAGTTTCATCGATGCGACAACACTTATTCAAAAGACAGTTTCGTCGCTGCGGCAACATACTTATTCAAAAGACGGTTTCATCGCTGCGACAACACATTTATTCAAAAGACGGTTTCATCGCTGCGACAACACTCTTATTCAAACGACAGTTTCTTGGCTGCGACAACACTCTTATTAAAAAGAGAGTTTCATCGCTGTAACAACACTCTAATTCAAAAAACAGTTTCATCGCTGCGACAACATACATATTCAAAAGACAGTTTCATCGCTGCGACAACACTCTTATTCAAACGACAATTTCTTGGCTGCGACAACACTTTTATTAAAAAGACAGTTTCATCGCTGGAACAACACTCTTATTCAAAAATCAGTTTCATCGCTGCGACAACATACTTATTCAAAAGACAGTTTCATCGCTGCGACAACATACTTATTCAAAAGACAGTTTCGTCGTTGCGACAACACTTATTCAAAAGACAGTTTCGTCGCTGCGACAACATACTTATTCAAAAGACAGTTTCGTCGCGGCGACAACATACTTATTCAAAAGACAGTTTCATCGCTGCGACAACATACTTATTCAAAAGACAGTTTCGTCGTTGCGACAACACTTATTCAAAAGACAGTTTCGTCGCTGCGACAACAAACTTATTCAAAAGACAGTTTCATCGCTGCGACAACATCCTTATTCAAAAGACAGTTTCATCGCTGCGACAACACTTATTCAAAAGACAGTTTCGTCGCTGTGACAACATACTTATTCAAAAGACAGTTTCATCGCTGCGACAACACTTATTCAAAAGACAGTTTCGTCGCTGCGACAACATACTTATTCAAAAGACAGTTTCGTCGCTGCTCCAACACTTATTCAAAAGACAGTTCCGTCGCTGCGACAACACTCATTCAAAAGACAGTTTCATCGCTGCGTTAACACTTATTCAAAAGACAGTTTCGTCGCTGCGACAACATACTTATTCAAAAGACAGTTTCGTCGCTGCGACAGCACTTATTCAGTAAACAGTTTCATCGCTGCGACAACACTTATTCAAAAGACAGTTTCGTCGCTGCGACAACATACTTATTTAAAAGACAGTTTCGTGGCTGCGACAACATACTTATTCAAAAGACAGTTTCATCGCTGCGACAACACACCTTTTTTAAAAGACAGTTTCATCTTTGCGACCTAACACTTATTCAAGAGACAGTTGTAATCGCTGCGACAACATACTTATTCAAAAGACAGTTTCATCGCTGCGACAACACTATTATTCAAAAGACGGTTTCATCGCTGCGATAACACACTTATTCAAAAGACAGTTTCATCACTGCCACAACACTCTTATTAAAAAAAAGTTTCATCGCTGCGAAAACACACTCTTTCAAAAGACGGTTTCTTAGCTGCGACAACACACTGATTTAAAAGACAGTTTAATCGCTGCAACACCACTCTTATTTAAAAAACAGTTTCGTCGCTGCGACAACGCACTTATTCCAAAGGCAGTTTCGTAGCTGCGACAACAGTCTTATTTAAAAACAGTTTCGTCGCTGCGACAACACTCTTATTAAAAGGACAGTTTCATCGCTGCCACAACACACTTATTCAAAAAACAGTTTCATCACTGCAACAACACTCTTATTCAAAAAACAGTTTCATCACTGCGACAACACATTTATTCAAAAGACTGTTTCATCGCTGCGACAACACTCTTATTCAAAAGACGGTTTTATTGCTTCGACAACAACCTTATTAAAAAGACAGTTTCATCGCTGCAACAACACTCTTATTCAAAAAACAGTTTCATTGCTGCGACAACACACTTATTCAGAAGACAGTTTCATCGCTGCGACAACACATTTCTTCAAAAGACGGTTTAATCGCTGCGACAACACATTTCTTCAACAGACGGTTTCATCGCTGCGACAACACTCTTATTAAAAAAGACAGTTTCATTGCTGCAACAACACTCTTATTCAAAAAACGGTTTCGTCGCTAAGACAACACACTTATTCAAAAGACAGTTTCGTAGCTGCGACAACAAACTTATTCAAAAGACAGTTTCATCGATGCAACAACACACTTATTCAAAAGACAGTTTAATCGCTGCAACAACACTCTTATTCAAAAAACAGTTTCATCGCTGCATTAACACACTTATTCAAAAGACAGTTTCGTAGCTGCGACAACACACTTATTCAAAAGACAGTTTCATTGCTGCAACAACACACTTATTCAAAAGACAGTTTAATGCTGCAACAACACACTTATTCAAAACACAGTTTCATCGCTGCAACAACAAACTTATTCAAAAGACAGTTTCATCGCTGCAACAACACTCTTATTCAAAAGACAGTTTCATCGCTGCAACAACACACTTATTCAAAACACAGTTTCATCGCTTCAACAACACTCTTATTCAAAAGACAGTTTCATCGCTGCAACAACACACTTATTCAAAAGACAGTTTCGTAGCTGCGACAACACACGTATTCAAAAGACAGTTTCGTAGCTGCGATAACACACTTATTCAAAAGACAGTTTCGTAGCTGCGACAACAAACTTATTCAAAAGACAGTTTCATCGCTGCAACAACACTCTTATTCAAAAGACAGTTTCATCGCTGCAACAACACACTTATTCAAAAGACAGTTTCATCGCTTCAACAACACTCTTATTCAAAAGACAGTTTCATCGCTGCGACAACACATTTATTAAAAAAAACGGTTTCATCGCTGCGACAACACATTTATTCAAAAGACAGTTTCATCCCTGCAACAACACTCTTATTCAAAAGACAGTTTCATCGCTGCGATAACACATTTATTCAAAAGACAGTTTCATCGTTGCGATAACACATTTATTCAAAAGACAGTTTCATCGCTGCGATAACACATTTATTCAAAAGACAGTTTCTTGGCTGCGACAACATGCTTATTCAAAAGACGGTTTCATCGCTGCAACAACACTCTTATTCAAAAGACAGTTTCGTCTAATAATTGTTCAGAAATGTTTCTTTGGGGCTGTACCAGATTCATTCGAGGCATGTTCATTGATCGAAATAGGGTACATTAAAAATATTCGCCTCCGAAAGTATGTGGCCGAATTGTCTCTTCTTATGTCAGTGGGGCGATACTGCTCATCTTGTACCTCTTGTTTCATATAATCCACTAGTATGTGTCAATACCACACCGAGACTCATATCATAAACATGTATACAGGTATCATTGTGCCGTGATATAGGTAACAACAACGCGTTCGGCAATTGCCTTTCATGGCTAAACTACAAATGCTCTCAGTTAGCAATGATTTTAAACTATAATTATACTTTCAATTGTAGCGATTGCCCATTTGTTTGCCGATATATCGTCAAGGTCGACTGCTGCAGAGTTTGTGTATGTGGGAACATGTTAACACGTATCTGGTCAATATGTCATCAACGGATAAGCCTGTTAGATAGTCACCAATCGTGTCGCGTCTCGCAAAAAAACGTTG
>JASEVX010000003.1:62624493-62685722 GCA_031761405.1 Serripes groenlandicus
AAGTCACAATTAGAAGTCAACGGATCGAAAATACTTGATTTATCTGTTTTATTTTTTATTGACAGTGACCATAAAACTGACAAGATGACGCTCAGTTTAGAAGATTATTTTCGAACGACATTTGAGGATAAACTCCTCGTGTAAGTGCCGATTTTTCCATTTTATATCGGATTACGACCGTTTAGAATCATTTCATAAATATGTTGAAAGGAAATATATGATGCAGCTACTTATAACGATTTGCATTTATCCTAACCATCACAGTCCCTAAGAAAGTCCTGCATTTGGAATTGCAAGAACTGGCTTTTCAATTCTGCTTGAAGACAATCTGGGATATGTTCATTTGCATTGGTGCTACCTAGTCCAAATAATTTAGACTTTTGGTTTCTCGTTTTATCATCTGTCAATATTGGTCAACTGAAGTTAAACACTCTGTTCAAATTATCCATAGCATGGGGCTAACTGCAGTTCATGGGGAATTATTTACTGATCACAAAAGTTAATAAAAGTTTACCTGAAATAGGTAGCACCTCATATAATATGAGTATAGGTGCTACCTATTTCGGGTAAACATTTATTATATGTTGTGATCAGTGAATAATTCCCCGCAAACTGCAGTTAGCCCCTTGCTTGCAGCACAATCAGTTATTTACATCAATTACGAATCCTACCGACCTAAGCAAAGAAAATAAAAATCATCATCAGGTTAAGCTTATATTTAACTTTAAAATATAGCCAAGATTTTACATCCATAAGATTATGATGACAGGTACAACAAATAATCAACTTGCCCTTCATAAAGTATTTCAAATAAACGATTCCATAATTTACGGAACTACATTTGTGACAAGTCAAACTAACATTTCCTATAATTTCTGTCGTTTTCCTTTTGGTTCATTTAGTTTAAACTTATTTATATTACATTGATTGTGAAACAAGCTTTCAGCTTATATTAATCACGCTCGATGTCTGCTTCCTGGAGACTTAACCAGCACTCGTGCCGTTTGTGTAAAAAAAATCCCAAAGTCAGGACCCGCTCATCACGGGATTCGAACCAGGGACCTTTGATACAAGAGGCCGACGTTCTACCTCTGCACCACTAATAGAAAGACGTCATATTACAGGAATTTGGATTTATAACTTCCGGAAAGTCAAAAAAACCTTACGAGTTGTTATTTGAACTCATTTTAGAAATAGACAACGAGTGTTATTACACGCGAATTATCACACATAAAATAACTTGTGCTCGTTCCTTTATCGTGTACGTATTATCATATTTAATTATTTCCTCTAGAAGTTTTTTTTGTTTCAATATTTTCTTTTCATCCAATGAAAATGTACGAGTATCGTGACTGCATCACTGCATCGAAATGTTCGCTCTGGACACAATTTTTGGAAAGACCGTATAGCAAATTTTTGCAAAGTTGAAATACACATTACCTATTGACGGGAAACATCGCCGGCTTCGCCGTCGATTTGTTTACCCGTATTATGAGTATAGGTGCTAACTATTTTGGGTAAACTTTTTAACTTTTGTAATCCGTAAATTAACCTCCGTGTGCTCTGGCTCGACCTAATTTGGCTTTTAGTTGATTATAAACACACACAAAAATAGTTAAAGAGATCTATAAGTTCAACTTCTGATCACCTAAAAATAAAGCATAATATGTTTCACAAATTTTACAACATTTTTCTTATGTAGAACTCTTGTTGCTGCCTCATTAGATAAGGGGTAAAATGAAAAAACTTTGAAGTTCTTCTCTGAAATTACTGGTCTGATTTCAGGATAATTTGGTCAAAATATTTTTAAAGATGAACGCGTACAAAATGTGTTCAAGCCTTATTGGTTTGTTGAAGAACATGGCAGTCAGAGTGTCAGTATCAGAAATGGGGTAAAATGACAAATCTTCCAAATTAAACATAGAATCAGAATTGATTGGTTTTCTTGTACTTTCAGGAAAATGCCAGAGCGAGAAGATGACCATCTCACACCGGCAACAAGACTCCTTGAGAAGAGGAGAGAGATGGCTGAAGTTGAACAAGCCCTTGCTGCTCAAAAAGAAGTAATATATTCTTTTTAAAAGTATATATTATAATATCATGCATTTATTTATTATTTTGTTACACTCCAATTTTGTTTGCTGATTATATTACAATTGTATTTTACACTTAGCATACTTTCAATATCAATTGCTAGTTGCTTATAAACTACTGGAACGAGAAATTGACTTTAGTTTCAAGTTTAATGCATTACTTACAGATATTACTGTATTCATTAATTATCTTATAAATTGGAAAATATCTATTTATAATGTTTTATGAGGAGTTTTAAGATCTGAAGTGGGTACAGATTTACTCCCTGGGTACCCAATCCATTAAGTTTTTACCTTCCTTCAAATATTGTCTTTAACAAATGCAACTATTGAATATTTTTATTCATATACAATGTTTCTGACATTTTCAACATTATTTCAGTAATTTCTTGGCAACCGTTCACTTATTCATGATCCCTGGATATTATTAACAAACCAGTACTAGGCTAGGAAATTTGCCTTGCTCAACGGCAGTCACCATCATGACCGTTGTGCCAGGACTAGGGTCAATAAACATAGCTTACATGTCTATCAGTAAGATTGAAAATATGTGCCCATCAAATTATGTGTTGATTTAAATATATTTTAATTGAATACAATATATTTTATAAACAGGAGTTTCAAATGAAAATGGAAAGTTTACAACAAAGAAGAGAAGAACTTGAACGAAAGGAATATCAATTAAAAAAGTCTTTGTTGCAGTTCGATAAATTTTTGAAGGTAATTATTACTTTATTGCAGTCTTTTTCATTATAAATGAGTCTGTCCATTAGAAAAGGTACTAGTTGGCACTTCTGTACAGTGTAGGTTGCGATCACGCTGAACACATGCTTGCTCCATCTTATTAGAATCTACACATGTTGACAGAAGCTTCTGTACAGTGTAGGTTGGGATCACCGTGAACACATGCTGGCTCTGTCTCATTAGAATCTACACATGTTGATAGAAACTTCTTACAGTGTAGGTTGGGATCACCGTGAACAAATGCTGACTCTGTCTTATTAGAATCTACACATGTTGACAGAAGCTTCTTACAGTGTAGGTTTGGATCACCGTGAACACATGCTGGCTCTGTCTTATTAGAATCTACACATGTTGACAGAAACTTCTTACAGTGTAGGTTGGGATCACCGTGAACACATGCTTGCTCTGTCTTATTAGAATCTACACATGTTGACATAAACTTCTTATAGTGTAGGTTGGGATCACCGTGAACACATGCTGGCTCTGTCTTATTAGAATCTACACATGTTGACAGAAACTTCTTACAGTGTAGGTTGGGATCACCGTGAACACATGCTGGCTCTGTCTTATTAGAATCTACACATGTTGATAGAAGCTTCTTACAGTGTAGGTTGGGATCACCGTGAACACATGCTGGCTCTGTCTTATTAGAATCAACAGATGTTGACAGAAACTTCTTACAGTGTAGGTTGGGATCACTGTGAACACATGCTGGCTCTGTCTTATTAGAATCAACAGATGTTGACAGAAACTTCTTACAGTGTAGGTTGGGATCACCGTGAACACATGCTGGCTCTGTCTTATTAGAATCAACAGATGTTGACAGAAACATCTTACAGTGTAGGTTGGGATCACCGTGAACACATGCTGGCTCTGTCTTATTAGAATCTACACATGTTGACAGAAACTTCTTACAGTGTAGGTTGGGATCACCGTGAACACATGCTGGCTCTGTCTTATAAGAATCTACACATGTTGATAGAAACTTCTTACAGTGTAGGTTGGGATCACCGTGAACACATGCCGGCTCTGTCTTATTAGAATCAGCAGATGTTGACAGAAACTTCTTACAGTGTAGGTTGGGATCACCGTGACCACATGCTGGCTCTGTCTTATTAGAATCTACACATGTTGATAGAAGCTTCTTACATTGTAGGTTGTGATCACCGTGAACACATGCTGGCTCTGTCTTATTAGAATCTACACATGTTTACAGAAACTTCTTACAGTGTAGGTTGGGATCACCGTGAACACATGCTGGCTCTGTCTTATTAGAATCTACACATGTTGACAGAAATTTCTTACAGTGTAGGTTGGGATCACCATGAACACATGCTGGCTCTGTCTGATTAGAATCTACACATGTTGACAGAAACTTCTTACAGTGTAGGTTGGGATCACCGTGAACACATGCTGGCTCTGTCTTATTAGAATCTACACATGTTGACAGAAACTTCTTACAGTGTAGGTTGGGATCACCGTGAACACATGCTGGCTCTGTCTTATTAGAATCTACACATGTTGACAGAAACTTCTTTCAGTGTAGGTTGGGATCACCTTGAACACATGCTGGCTCTGTCTTATTAGAATCTACACATGTTGATAGAAGCTTCTTACAGTGTAGGTTGGGATCACCGTGAACACATGCTGGCTCTGTCTTATTAGAATCTACACATGTTGACATAAACTTCTTATAGTGTAGGTTGGGATCACCGTGAACACATGCTGGCTCTGTCTTATTAGAATCTACACATGTTGACAGAAACTTCTTACAGTGTAGGTTGGGATCACCGTGAACACATGCTGACTCTGTCTTATTAGAATCAACAGATGTTGACAGAAACTTCTTACAGTGTAGGTTGGGATCACCGTGAACACATGCTGGCTTTGTCTTATTAGAATCTACACATGTTGACAGAAACTTCTTACAGTGTAGGTTGGGATCACCGTGAACACATGCTGGCTCTGTCTTATTAAAATCTACACATGTTGATAGAAACTTCTTACAGTGTAGGTTGGGATCACCGTGAACACATGCTGGCTCTGTCTTATTAGAATCAACAGATGTTGACAGAAACTTCTTACAGTGTAGGTTGTGATCACCGTGAACACATGCTGGCTCTGTCTTATTAGAATCTACACATGTTGATAGAAGCTTCTTACAGTGTAGGTTGTGATCACCGTGAACACATGCTGGCTCTGTCTTATTAGAATCTACACATGTTTACAGAAACTTCTTACAGTGTAGGTTGGGATCACCGTGAACACATGCTGGCTCTGTCTTATTAGAATCTACACATGTTGACAGAAATTTCTTACAGTGTAGGTTGGGATCATCTTTAACACATGCTTGCTCTGTCTGATTAGAATCTACACATGTTGACAGAAACTTCTTACAGTGTAGGTTGGGATCACCGTGAACACATGCTGGCTCTGTCTTATTAGAATCTACACATGTTGACAGAAACTTCTTACAGTGTAGGTTGGGATCACCGTGAACACATGCTGGCTCTGTCTTATTAGAATCTACACATGTTGACAGAAACTTCTTACAGTGTAGGTTGTGATCACCTTGAACACATGCTGGCTCTGTCTTATTAGAATCTACACATGTTGATAGAAGCTTCTTACAGTGTAGGTTGGGATCACCGTGGACACATGCTGGATTTGTCTTATTAGAATCTACACATGTTGACAGTAACTTCATACAGTGTAGGTTGGGATCACAGTGAACACATGCTGGCTCTGTCTTATTAGAATCTACACATGTTGACAGAAACTTCTTACAGTGTAGGTTGGGATCACCATGAACACATGCTGGCTCATCTTATTAGAATCTACACATGTTGACAGAAACTTCTTACAGTGTAGGTTGGGATCACCATGAACACATGCTGGCTCTGTCTTATTAGAATCTACACATGCTGACAGAAACTTCTTACAGTGTAGGTTGGGATCACCGTGAACACATGCTGGCTCTGATTTATTAGAATCTACACATGTTGACAGAAACTTCTTACAGTGTAGGTTTCGGATCACCGTGAACACATGCCTACAGTGAGTGAAGTCTGTCTTATCAGAATCTACACAAGTTGACAGAAGCTTCCAACAGTATCTGGAATTACAATGTTGACAAAAACCTACTTTTACCTTTTTTTCATAAAGAGACTTATGTGTATGTAAATGTGAGCCAGATGATAAATGCATTTTCCTATACTGAATGTCGACAATATCCCTTTTCACATAAAACAAATCTGCAGCAGACAACTTTGAAAAGGTATGAGCAAACGTGTGGAAAATCAGCTTAAATCAAAATGCAATTATTAAATACAGTTGAAAACATTGTGACAAAAGGAAAAATTGCTTGTTTTGAGTACTACAATTGGTCACTTCGTTTTCAAAAGTCATCTGCTGTCAAGGCATCAGAAAGTGCCTGTATGTTGGTAAGGGCTAAAAACCCTGCAAAACTAAACCTCATTTCTGTATGAATGTGACTTCAACCTTGTCCCTCATACAGTATACATTTGAAGCCTCTGCAGTTAACTCCTGCCACCATTTAGTTCTATAAGCATTCGGTTCTTAAAGCCTCTGATGAACAGTTCTATGAAATACCAACAATACAGTATTTAATGTGATCGTAAATAATATTGATTCCTAAAACCGTTCAGGTCGTTATCCTCCCCCACCAATGAAGACAAGTCTATTATAAAATCTTTTCCAGACTGTAAGTCAATTAGATTTTAATCTGGAGTGGAGATACTTCACAAATATTATTATCTTCTCTATTGATTTTCATGTCAGAAGGTCAAAGTTGGATTATCTTCGAAAATAATTTCCATACTCAAAGTCAATTATTCTTGAAACTGAAGTGGAGATACTTCACGCTTTTAATAACCTTGGTGACCGCCTCGGTGGTGTAGTGGTAGATTGTCCGCCTCGGTGGTGTAGTGGTAGATTGTCCGCCTCGGTGGTGTAGTGGTAGATTGTCCGCCTCGGTGGTGTAGTGGTAGATTGTCCGCCTCGGTGGTGTAGTGGTAGATTGACCGCCTCGGTGGTGTAGTGGTAGATTGTCCGCCTCGGTGGTGTAGTGGTAGATTGTCCGCCTCGGTGGTGTAGTGGTAGATTGTCCGCCTCGGTGGTGTAGTGGTAGATTGTCCGCCTCGGTGGTGTAGTGGTAGATTGTCCGCCTCGGTGGTGTAGTGGTAGATTGTCCGCCTCGGTGGTGTAGTGGTAGATTGTCCGCCTCGGTGGTGTAGTGGTAGATTGTCCGCCTCGGTGGTGTAGTGGTAGATTGTCCGCCTCGGTGGTGTAGTGGTAGATTATCCGCCTCGGTGGTGTAGTGGTAGATTGTCTGCCTTGGTGTGGGAGGTTGCGGGTAAGATTCCTGGTCGGGTCATAGTAAAGACTTTAAAGCTGGTAGTAATGGCTGCCCACCTTAAATAGATCAGTAGTACAGGTAACTTACCAAGGAAATGCCATGATATGATGGAAAAATTGTTGAAAGCGGTCTAAAACACCAAACGGGTATATCATTATGATTTTTGTGTCAGAAAATCAAAAGTCATGGTCAGAGTTGGTTGGACTTTGAAAATCATTTCCAGACTCTAAATCAATTACTTTCGAAGCTTAAGTGGTGATAATTCACACAATGTAATAACCTTGTCACAAGGAAGCTAGATTTAAGCATCAATGGCGAAGGTCACAAAGGGACGGTTTTTTACTGAAAGGGGTATCCAATGGTACAGTTCTAGTTTTTTTTGTGACATTATTCAGATAAAAACAGTATGAGCGCTTTCCCACATTCACCAAATCTGCAGCAGACAGCTTTGAAAACATTTAGTCAAATATATAGAAATTCTTTACAAATGAAAGTATAATTATGGAATCAAGTTGAAAACATTGCAGCAGAGGACTTTAAAAACACCTTAGTAAGTTTTAATTAGAGGGGTCAAAATTTGTCTGCAAGTGGAAAAGGATTAACTTATAAGGGAAGATTGCCAATTGTAAACTTTTAGTAAAGATTGCATGGATGTGCACAGCTATCTGAATCTACACAGACCGCCAATGCACTGCATGATGCATGAAGATTTGTGATATTTTAAATTTATTTTTCGATATATTTGTTTTCAATGTTTCTTTTTGTTTTGTTTACAGGATAATGACTCTAAAAAAGCAAGAGCTGTTAAAAAAGCAAACGATGAAAGAGAAATGAAAAAGCAAAAAGAGAAAGAAATAGATAGGTAATTATTCAATCTATTAGTTAAGTTTGTATTCTTACGTTGAAGTCGGGGTGAATATATTCTGTCCCTTTTGCTAGCTTTTTTTAAATTAATTTAGCTTCTTAATCGT
This sequence comes from Serripes groenlandicus, assembly GCA_031761405.1. NCBI lineage: Eukaryota > Metazoa > Mollusca > Bivalvia > Cardiida > Cardiidae > Serripes > Serripes groenlandicus. The sequence goes on from JASEVX010000003.1 coordinate 62,632,680, forward strand.
TTCTGAAGTACAGACGCTTTCTGACGTCTCTGCAGCAGACGATTTTTGAAAACATTGTGGCAAATGGAGAAAATCTTCATAATGAGCAATTTCTCCTTTTGTCTCAATGTTCTCATCTTTAATCAATAAATGTTCTTTCATTAGTTTAGGGTTTCCTTATATTTGACTGAATGTTTTTAAAGTCATCTGAAGCAGATTTATTGTATGTACAATACAGACGCTTTCTGACATCGCTGCAGCAGACGATTTTTTAATACATTGTGGCAAAAGGAGAAATTGCTTGTAATGAGCAATTTCTCCTTTCGTCACAATGTTTTGAATTTTATTCAATAAATGTTCTTTCATTTATTAAGCCTTTCCATATTTTTGACTGAATGTTTTTTGGAGTCATCTGTAGCAGATTTATTGTATGTCGGATAGGGTTAATTGATACATATCCTCTTCTCTTAACACCGTTTAACTCTTTTAACACGACTTGTAGAGTTATTTGGTGAACAAAGTTATCCATGCAATCTGATCTTTGTCTAACTTGTTCCCTTCTTATTGATTTAACTATCGATTTTAAGAAACATCATTTTCTACAAATGTTTTTTAAAACCCTTTCCTATGTACAGACGCTTTCTGATTCCTCTGCAGTAAAACATTTAAATATTTCATGGCAAATGGAGAAATTTCTCCATTTGCCGCGATTTTCCAAACTTTTCAATAATCATATAGAATTTCCATATTTTTACCTAGATACTTTCAAAGTCGTCTGCTGGCGATAACTTGTATGTGGGAAAGAGTTAAGAACTTGACAATTATAAGGAATGTTGATATCAGTTGTATATATACATGTACTGTGTCAAACAATAAAAAATAGAAGAAAGGTTTCTAAGGTCACTTAAAAATAATGAATATCTCCTAACCATTGTAATAAATCAACCCTCATAATAAGTACAGAGAAGCATCGTCACAAAGGCCGCCAACCGAATGATTAACCCTTTCCCTCATATAGACGCTTTTTGACGCCTCTGCAGTAGACAGCTTTTTGAAAACATACGTAGTGACAAAAGAAGAAATTGCTCAAAACGAAAATTCTGCAGCAGACGACTTTGAACATATTTTGTCAAAAAATAGAAAATCTCTATCATTGAATGGATAACCTATAACTAAAAGTGGAAAACATTCTGTCAAAAGGAGAAATTTCTCGTTCTGAGTAATTTCTTCTCTTGTCACTATGTTTTCAAAAAGCCGTCTGCTTTCCCTCATATAGACGCTTTCTGACGCCTCTGCAGCAGACGGATTTTTGAAAACATAGTGAAAACAGAAGAAATTGCTCAAAACGAGCAATTTCTCCTTTTGACACAATGTTTTCAACTTTTAGTCATAGGTTATCCATTCAATTATGGAGATATTCCATTTTTTGATAAAAATATGTTCAAAGTCGTCTGCTGCAGAATTGTCGTATGAGGGAAAGGGTTAACCCTTTCTCTCATACAGCATAGACGCTTTCTGACGCCTCTGCAGCAGAAGGATTTTTGAAAACATAGTGACAAAAGAAGAAATTGCTCAAAACGAGCAATTTCTCCTTTTGACACAATGTTTTCCACTTTTAGTCATAGTTTATCCATTTAATTATAGAGATATTCCATTTTTTGACAAAATATGTTAAAAGTCGTCTGCTGCAGAATTGTCGTATGAGGAAAAGGGTAAACCCTTTCCCTCATACAGCAAATCTGAAGCCGTACACTTTGAAAACATGTTGACAAAAACCTGAAAAGTCTCCTTAAAAGATAGCTTAATTGTTAAATAACGATAAAAGCATTGTGGCCAAAGGAGAAATTGCTCATCATGAGCAATTTCACCTTTTGCCACAATGTTTTCAAAAGTAGTCGGCTACTATTGCATCAAAACACGTCAGCAGGTGTGAAAGGTAGACTTTGATTGCATTTGTCACTGTCACGACTGAATGTACGTCTGACTTGCGTGACGAGGCTTTACATGCTGCTTTAGATAAGTAAGAAGAGGCGGTGTACTTACACCCTTTTCTATTATGGGATGATGACACTAAGGTTTTCTATCAAAAATTGATGTTTTATCCTTTCATGATAATAATTATATGGTTGGTTTTTAGCTCCACTGGCTGGTTATGGTGATAACTTTAAAAACTTTCTCCTCTAAAACCGTTTGGCCTCTCACTGTTCAAATAATTTTGTAGCCATGTCAGATGCTACTGTCAATTCTTAGCTGACCTCGGCACAAAGTGCACATGGTGAGTTTTTGTGATCGCCTTTTGTCTGTCGTCTGTTGTTCATTGTGTGTCAAGAATTTACTTGTTAACACTCTAGAGGCCACTATTACCATCCAATCTTCATGAAACTTTTTCAGTTTCTTTATCTTGTTGATTTCTAGGACAAGTGCGAATATAGGTCATGTCAGGTCATAAACTAGGAAACTAGGCCAAATTTGAGATATATCTTGTTAACACTGCATTTTTTGCACCAGCAGAGTGAAACTTTGTCAGAATGTTTTCCTTGATGATATCTAGGAAAAGTTCTAATAGGAAGGAAAATCTTGTTAACACTCTGGGATCCGCATTTTCAACTGGGGCATGTTGAAACTTAGTCAGAATCAATGTCTTGATGATATCAGAGCTAAGATTGAATATAGGTCATGTCCGGTCAAAAACTAGGTCAATATGCAAAATTTGAGAAATGTTTTGTTTACACTCTATAGGGAACACATATTTTGCTTCAGCAGCTTGAAACTTTGTCAGAACATTTGTTCTCTTGATGATAGCTAGGCCAATTTTGAATATGGGTCATGGCCCAACAAAAGCTAGGTCACTAGGCCAAATTGAAGAAAAATATTGTTAACACTCTGTAAGCCACATTTTAAAATTCAGCATGTTGTAATTTTGTCAGAACTATTGGTTTGGCCAGAAGTTTGTCTGGATTATGTCTAGGCCAATTTCGAATATGGGCATGTCAAAAACTATGTCATAGGGCCAAATTGAAGAAAAATCTTGTGAACACTTCTAACTTGAGCATGTTGAAACTTTGTCTGAATTGGTCTTATATCAAGTCAAAATTTGAATATGAGTCTTGTTTTGTAAAAATCTAGGTCACTAGGCCAAATTGAAGGAAAATCTTGTTTACTCTCTGGAAGCAGTATTTTTAATTCGAGCATGTTGAAATTTTGTCAGAATGATTGTCTTGATGATATCTAGGCCAAGTTCGAATAAGGGCCATGTTTTGTAAAAATCTAGGTCCCTTGGCCAAATTGGAGGAAAATCTTGTCTACTCTCTGGAAGCAGTATTTTTAATTTGAGCATGTTGAAATTTTATCGGAATGATTGTCTTGATGATATCTAGGCCAAGTTCGAATAAGGGCTATGTTGGGTCAAAAACAGGGTCACTAGGCCAAACTGAAGGGAAATTTTGTTAACACTAGTGTTTGCTTACCTGACTTCAAAATGAGTTATTGACTTTTTAAAACTCAGGTGAATGATCCAGGGCCACTATCGCGCTCTTGTTGAAGATTTTGATTATATAGAGCCGAAGTCCAGGCTGATTCAAACCTACATTGTTCAAAATGCAAACTTGTACCTTTTTCCATGCACAATCAAGGATTTTTTTTGTTTTCAAGGTTGGGTAAATCAATTACCGGTAGCCCTTTTCCTCATATGACAATTCTGCAGCAGACGACTTTGAACATATTTTGTCAAAAAATAGAAAAAATCTCTATCATTGAATGGATAACCTATGACTAAAAGTGGAAAACATTGTGTCAAAAGGAGAAATTGCTCGTTTGAGCAATTTCTTCTTTTGTCACTATGTTTTCAAAAAGCCGTCCGCTGCAGAGGCGTCGGAAAGCATCTATGAGGGAAAGGGTTAACGAGATGATTTAATGTATTGTTAGATTAAAAGATGACACAGGTGGCCTAGTCCAAGGTAAAGATAAGCTCCAGAGAAAACTAGAGAACTATTCCGTATTCCACAAATACATGGAAAAGGCCCTCGAGAAGGGAGAAGAGTTTCATGAAATGAGAGATGTCATTGCTAGATACGATACTCTTACTGCTACACATGAGGTATGTATAGACGTCACAGTTCACTGGTTGACCTATTTTCTCTTTGTCATAATTAATATCTAAATTGAAATCTTACATTTCAGTCGTATTGTTTGATAAATCACAAGAAAGTACATGTTATGGCTGAATAAATATAAATGCAGTTTTAAGATGTTGAACATTAAACTAATGATGCTTGTTTCGAGCATTTTCTTTTCATTTTTCACTTTGTTTTCAAAAGTCATTTGTCAATCAAAGGGTTGTGAGTTTGTAAACCAAGCTCGGCCAACATTCTCTCTGACTTTTGATAAAAGTCATGCGACAAGAGTCACTCGTCTTCCAACAATTGGGTTAACCCTTTCCCTCATACGACAATTCTGCAGCAGACGACTTTGAACATATTTTGTCAAAAAATAGAAAATCTCTATAATTAAATGGATAAACTATGACTAAAAGTGGAAAAAATGTGCTTGTTTTGGGCAATTTCTTCTTTTGTCACTATGTTTTCAATAAGCTGTCTGCTGCAGAGGCGTCAGAAAGCGTCTATATGAGGGAAAGGGTTAACAATCTACGGAAAATAGATAGGTTACCTCCACTGATATCGCGCTATTGCATATATATTATAAGGATTGGTACAGACTTTTCAAAATGTGTAGAATTCTGCTTATGGGATTTTTCGAGACTTCAGATAAGACTTTCCGTACTTAATGTGTAAAACTGCTAGCGTACCTCAATTTAAAGCTCTCCTGATTCAAGAAAACTAAGAAGGTTTAATCCAATTATGGTATATTTCTTTCTAAAGATGTTAATTTTGCCATAAACTTAATTTGTTTACATCAAAAATCCAAATCATCGATGGTTCCACATTTTTGACAGTTTGAAATAACGCCAAACAATATCTATAATTTTAAATTTGATTGGCTTCATAGAATTGAAATAAAAGCCAGGGTATAGGAATGTTCAACAAGAAACAACTGTAAGGAAAAGTAGCCTGATGCTTGGTAAGACTGTATTGTTGAGTACTGGTGTGAAAAAAGCCAGGAAAAACTTGGGTAGGTGAACTGGCTGCTGTGATATGGCTGGAAAACTGTTGAAAACCACGTTAAACCACAAACATTCAGTTAATCAATAAGAAGTCATTTGTTGAAGAGGCATGAAAAGTGTCTGTATCTCTTATTTGGCAAATTGTTATATACATTTTTATTTGAGGTATTCTTTGCAGTTTATCCATAACTTAATGACAACCAAAATGTATTATGCTCTATTCCACTGTCTAGTTTCTTTTTTCACATATTTATAAGTGTAACTATTTAATTATAATCTTTGCCTTATGAATTAAAGTGTATGAATTGATTTGGCACTTCTTTCAGAAATTAACTTTATCCCAGCCTATTATGAGTGAATAAGTTTTATAAGAAAATGCAAAAACTAAATTGAAAATATTTCATTCTCAGGATCTGCTGAAGAATGATCAGAAAAACCAGGAAGTGATTGAAAAACATCGGCAACAACTTATGAAATACATAGAGGTGAGAATTTAATCTTATAGGAATCATGTCATTGGAAAAACCACCTTAGGGACCCTACCATCAGCAAGGACCTCAATAAGCCTAATATATAGTATACAGATGTTTGCTATTTGGAAATAGGGGGGAAAAAACACTAAGTACTTTTCCTTTTAACATTTAAGATTCTCAAATGGGTTACTGAATGATAACTGCTGACAGATAAAGTGCCAACAATTTGTTCATCTGTTTATGAAAAAATTACTTCCAATTTTCGTATTATAACCTCATCTCACATGCAGACAAATTTCGAGCCATCTGCAGCAAACAACATTTTAAATTATTGTGGCAAAAGAAGAAATTGGCTCATGATGAGCAATTCTCCTTTAGTAATAATGAGTACATCTCTATTCTAAAATTATACTTACATTTATAGAGACTTTCCCTATTTTTTTTTAAAGAGTTCTACTACAGATTTATTTTAGTTGGGAAGGTGTTCACTAAGATATTACAAAGAAGACAACTTGAAATATTGGATCAGATAAAGTGTTTGAATGCATAAAAGCAAAAATATGGAAAGCCTATTTAGATTGAAGTAAAATGATTGAATAGAGTTGTAAACATTTTGGGAAAAGGAGAAATTGCTTGTTATAAGCAATATTTCATTTTGCCACAATGTTTAAAATAGTTGTCTTGCTGCAGATGCATCAGAACATGGCTATATGTGGGAAAGGGTTAAGATATTGCATCAGGTAAAAACTTTGAATGAAATTCAGATGATTACTTATGATTACTTTGATTACTTATACTTACTTATGATTACTTTGATTACACATACTCACTTATGATTAATTTGGTTACTTATTATTACTTTGATTATTCATAATTACTTATGATTACTTTTATTACTCATAACTATGATTACTTTGGTTACTTATGATTACTTCTTCTTCTTTTCTTCCCAGGATAAAGATAATGACATTTTGTCCTACAATAACCAGTTGTCCACTTTACAGACGAAACTAGATGTGTCTCAGAGTGAAGCAGTGAAATGGGAATCTCAGTGGACCCACATTAAAAATACCGCAGCCAAGAAAACACTAGAACTTGGTAGAATAAAAATGTAAGATCTATTTCCTGGTTTTTAGCATGAACCCTATTTCATACATGTGATAAATCTGCAGTACTTAATCCACCGTGGTCGAGTGGTTAGAGGCAGGGATTTTAAACCAGGCGTCCCGGGTTCGATTCCCAGTCGCGAAACTATGGTCATGGTGGAGTGCTCTTGGGCAATGCACCTTTCCTAGCCTAGTACTGGTTTGTTTACCTAGGGATCATGCATAAGTGAACTGTTGCCGTGATATAACTTAAATAATGTTGAAAACGGATTAAAATCCCAATAAATCAAAAAAGCAGTAAATGACTTTGAAAATATCTTGACAAACCCCTTTGAAAATCTCTATTAATGAAATTTTAAAAATTTAATAGAGTTATAAACAGTGCAGCCAAAGGAGACATTTTTCATTATGATTAATTTCTCCTTTTGTCAGTTTGTTTCAAAGGTTGTCATGTGCAGATGTGTCTGTATGTGAAGGCGAGTCAATGACACTAAATGTTGTTTCAATTCATGTTCTTTATCTTAACCCTTTCCCTCATACGCCAATTCTGAAGCAGATGACTTTGAACATATTTTGTTAAAAAATAGAAAAATTGAATGGATAACCTATGTCTAAAAGTGGAAAACATTGTGGCAAAAGGAGAAATTGCTCATTTGAGCAATTTCTTCTTTTGTCACTATGTTTTCCAAAAACTGTCTGCTGCAGAGGCGTCAGAAAGCGTCTATATGAGGGAAAGGGTTAATTAAACTTGCCATGTTTTAAAATATGTCGACTGACATATTGTTTTTGCACTCTGTCCATCTGTTGATCAAGGTTCTGATCAGGTATATATGTTTCTTAACTCTTTCCCTCATATAGATGCTTTCTGACCCCTCTGCAGCAGACAGCTTTTTGAAAAACATAGAGGTCAAAGTTCAAAATGAGTACTATTTGATAGGACTGTACCTTGTCCGACTGCATCTCAACCATGCATCATAGGATTTCCATGAAACTTTCACTATGATGAGGCAGCGTGTCTCTCTCAAGACTCAGGCCTGTACCTCAAATGTCAAGGTCACACTTAGAGGTCAAAATGAGTACTGTTTGATAGAACTGTACCTTGTCCGGCCTGCATCTCAACTATGCATCATGGGATTCCCAAGTTACTAGGCACACATGTTCACCATCATAAGTTGGTGGGTCACGCACAAGACCCAGGCCTGTACCTCAAATGTCAAGGTCACACTCAGAGGTCAAAGGTCAAAATGAGAACTGTTTGATAGGACTGTACCTCGTCGACCCGCATCTCAACCATGCATCATAGGATTTAGCAGTTACTAGGCACGCATGTTCACCATGATAAGGTGGCGTGTCGCGCACAATACTCAGGCCTGTACCTCAAATGTCAAGGTCACTCTTAGAGGTCAAAAGACACAATGTGCTGTCCTCGTCCGGTTGGGGACTTTGGTATTGCTTGCAATACGACATTAACTTGTTTCAATAGTTCTCAAACCGGGCACCAAACAAAGGCACGCTAAATGAAGTCTGTTTCCTTTCATCCTATATATTACGCAGTAATAAGAGGAAGGAACTCCAGAAGACGCTATATCTCGCCGTAATTACATCACTGTGTTGTATAAACCCTTATGCTTATCCGTTATATTCAAACAAGCTTAACATATACTATGGTTATCTGCTCTTTTCTTTATCTGCTTCATTTGCTTTTCTATATGATGTAATTTCTTGAACCGGGAACGAGAAAAGGACGTTTGCTCGTCCGACATTGTGATGAAACAATATAAGAAAGTGGTGTTTTTGCAGTATACTCGTGTTGTAAATTTCTAACACCTTTACCTTTCATATTTTTATACCCATTCTATGTTTTGGGTCTTGATATTTCAACAGGAAACTTTCTCCAATAACAATTTAAATTAACACTGAATTAGGTTATGACCAAATATGTATTGCCTTAATTTTCTCCATTTACTATTTTAACCCTTTCCCACAAATATGACCTTACCGAGCCTCTGCAACAGACAACTTTTGAAATCATTGTGGCAAAAGGTGAAATTGTTCATAATGAGATTTATTTTCTCCATTACCAGTTTTAACCCTTTCCAACATACGAGTATATACCCTTACTGTGCCTCTGCAACAGATGACTTTTGAAATAATTATGGCAAAAGGTGAAATTGCTCATAATAGGCTTAATTTTCTCCATTTACGGTTTTAACCCTTTCCCACCACATACGAGTATATACCCTTTCTGAGCCTCTGCAGCAGACGACTTTTGAATTAATTGTGGCAAAAGGTGAAATTGCTCACAATGAGATTAAATGTTCTCGATTTATGGTTTTGAACCCTTTCCCAAAAATGAGTATATACCCTTTTTGAGACTCTGCAACAAACGACTTTTGAAATAATTGTGGCAAAAGGTGAAATTGCTCATAATGAGCTTAATTTTCTCCATTTACAGTTTTAACCATTTCCCACATACAAGTTTATACCATTTCTGAGCATCTGCAGCAGACGACTTTTGAAATCATTGTGGCGAAAGGTGAAGTTGCTCATAATAAGCAATTGCTCCATTTGCCACAAAAACTCTTATCATAGAGTTTTTGATAAACCCTTATCCACTATCATGACCGATACAAAACAAAAACAGATTTTCTGTGTGTCTGCATTATTTTGACAATTATCATAACAGGGCTTGTGTTCAATACAAAAAGTTGATTGTCTTTGGTACAAATTGAAATTTATCATAACCTCTTGTCCATTTATCTCTAGTTTTAGTCTTATATGTCACTTTTCATGATCAATTTAACTCTAAATCATCTCATTCGCTTAAAACACAGACCCTGCCAGGTTAAATATCCTACATGATACTTAAATCTACAAATACCGATATCTGCATTACTAACTACAGATTAAATTTGTCTAATATTTGTGGATTTAAATGTAGTTTTTTTTTATTTCTTCATGTGCAACAAAATATTGCGGCTTCTTTTTGATGCTTTGCATCAAACATTCGTCTTAATAATATTAATAATTAATTTATAGACTCATTTAGCCATTGGCCATTTTACAATGAAGCCATCTTAATAGCTATCATAGAGAAACATACAATGATGAAACAATTAATTCCCCTATCACCGAAAAAGCCCAACAACCCCCCCCCCCCCCCCCCCCCCCCCCCCACCCCCTAAATAACATCAAAAATGAAAAAGTTAATTGTGAGACAGAAGCGTCAAAAGTAAGTCACACATGAATGGATTTATAAACGATTTAATTGATTTGTTTACCATGATCCGACAAAGTGCGGTGTAAATGAACTTACCAGTCCTTATCAAGGTCACATTCAATTTCAGGTTTTCTGCATGTAGGAAAGGGTTAACCCTTTCCCTCATATAGACGCTTTGTGACGCCTCTGCAGCAGACAGCTTTTTGAAAACATAGTGACAAAAGAAGAATGTCACAATGTTTCAAAAAAGTCGTCTGCTACATATGCAGCAGAAAGCATCTAAATATGGAAAAGGGTTAATTAAGACAAAACAGTTTTGAGTATTTTTTAACCCTTTCCCTCATACAACAATTCTTCAGCAGATGACATATTTTGTCAAAAAGTAGAAAAACTCTATAATTGAATGGATAACCTATGACTAAAAGTGGAAAACATTGTGTCAAAAGGAGAAACTTGTCTGCTGCAGAGGCGTCAGAAAGAGGGAAAAGGGTTAAAATCAATATATGGTATTAACTCTTTCATTTACAGGGCAACACACAATTTATACCAGTTGGTCAAGAGGCACCAGAAGCAAGCTGCCCAAGCTGATGAAACTTCGGATCAGTTAAACCAGGTATGTTTTTGTGGAATCCTTACAATCTTTTTCTTTTCTTTTTTCATCGATTGTAATGTACGATTCATATTGCAAAAAACGATCTTCAAACTCTAAAAATAGAAAAGTTTAAACTGTACTCAGGGGTTTTGTAATATTAGTATCCAATTGGTCAGAAGCGAATTCATTCTCAAAATTGACCCAATCAAAAGTTGTATTTGGAGAGATTGTAGTTCACTTCACAGCACGAAGAACATTTTAGAATTGGATAGTTTCTGGCACTGTTACAGTTAGAGGTATAGAAATTGAATGTTATTATACCACAATTGCATGTGTATTGTTGGTTTTTAACTAAAACACTTCTCCCCGGATACTTGTAAGACTAAATAGTATCAATGGAAAAGACCTGATCATGTTGCTTGAAAGTACAGGCTTCTCTGGTCGCAAAGTAACGACAATTTGGTCAACTCGACACCTTAGGCACAACCTAAATTGAGAAAATGTCAGTTGATATGATCAGAAATTATTTAGTTTTTAAAAGGACATTTAGCTGTCGGTGATAAGGTTAAATGTCCAAAGGCCCAATCTATAAGAGATCAGCTTTGACAGATGACTATGATGTAGGTTAAATGTATACAGGACTGAGTGGCCTCGATCGTTTGTATTCAGGTATTTACACTTGTTAACTGAGTTATTGTTTTAAGGGCCTAATTGGTATGTATGTCAGTTTGTTAAACCCTTTCCCACTTTCAAATTAATTTTGACGTATCTGCAGCAGACAACTTTTGAATACATTGTGGCAAAAGGAGAAACTTTCCATTAAGAGCAATTTCTCCACTTTCCACAAGGTTTTCAACATATTATATTCAATAATTTTCAAGGATAGTTTCCATATTTATGCCAGTAAGTTTTCGAAGTTGTCTGCTGCAAATTTGTTGTATGTTGGAAAGGGTTATTTCTATTCAGGTATCCTAATTCAGAATAAAAGATGGAGACACTTTCAATCGCATCTGCAGCTGACTACTGTTTGAAAACATTGTGACAAAAGAAGAAATTGCTCATAATGAGCAATTTCTCCTTTTGCCACAATGTTTTCAGCTTTACTCAATATTTAAACTTTCATTTTTAGAGATTTTCCATATTTTTGCCCAAATGATTTAAAAGTTGTGGGAAAGGGTTAATTAAGATAACTCTTACATTGTTGTAACGATAGAATACTTTCCTATTCATGAAATAGTTTCAGAACCGGTTATTTAACCCTTTCCCTCATACGACAATTCTGCAGCAGACGACTTTGAACATATTTTGTAAAGAAATGGAAAATCTCTATAATTGAATGGATAACCCGTATGACTAGAAGTGGCTAACATTGTGGCAAAAGGAGAAATTGCTTGTTTTCAAAAAGCCATCTGCTGCAGAGGCGTCAGAAAGCGCCTATATGAGGAAAAGAGTTAAATCTAAATTGTGCCCTAGACATAAAATTATTACCCAAATAGGAAAATAATAACTATTAATTCGCCATGAATTAGAAAGGAAAAATTTGATCACCCTTTTTTCTCAATTTAACTTTGAATAACATGACAGGACTATTTTTGAGCAAACAATTGTTAAAATCGCATACAGTGTGATGATAATTAATTGCAAACCCTATTTGACTGCAATAAATTTGCAATTAAACAGGCTTTGCAATAAAAAGAAAGTTTTCATCCTAAGATAAAACATGTTGCAGTATTTTACATCATCAGGTTTGCATTTTAAGTACATTATCCATGTTTTTAAGAGTAATTCTGATGTATTGAATTAATTGTTGAGATTTTTCTTTCAGATTGCTGACCATTCACATAAAATATTATTCTATTCTTCTTTACAGTTTTACTACTATTTGAGTTTGCTAGACGAAAAACATTTAGTTGTGCTCATTCTGGGCTATAGTTTCTCTTCCTATATATACATATTTTCAGAAATAAATTTATAATTCAATTCTGTACAGCAAATTATATATGTTTCTTAACGATCATCAAATCTCTTTTATATATATGCAATATCTCAACCATAAATATACAGTCTCTAAATACAGAACATCCTTTCGCTTTATGCAATAGATTTAGTGAATATATTTAAGTAGCTTCCCTAACAGTGTTGCACATTCTTTGAAAAAAATAATTACATACCGGTACTGGTATAGGTAGATAAATAAATTATTTAAATTCCGCATAGAAATACTAATAATGCCCCAACATTGGGTTGGGGGCTGGGGTTAAGATTTGCTTTGATCTGTTTATTCAATATTTTTGTGTCTTGCACATCTTAAAAAGAGTATTTGGCTTGGAGTGATAAAAAATATAGGAATTTAAATCACTATGTATTGTTGAGAACCTGGTATAAGATTATGGAAGCAGTTTTTAATGGCCCTTGTTATCAAAATTTATGTGGAATAAGTGATGTGCATATTCTGAGGTATTTGACCTACAATCACGACACTTAACCCTTTCCCTTATATAGACGTTTTCTGACGCCTCTGCAGCAGACGGCTTTTTGAAAACATAGTGACTTTTAGTCATAGGTTATCCATTCAATTATAGAGATTTTCTATTTTTTGACAAAATATGTTCAAAGTCGTCTGCTGCAGAATCGTCCTATGATTGAAAGGGTTAAATCTGCAGTAGACGACTTTACAAACATTGAGTAAAAAATATGGAAACTCTCTATAATTGAAAGAACAATTATTGAAAAAAGTTGAAATCATTATTGCAAAAGGAGAAATTGCTCCTTATGAGCAAATTCTCCCTTTTTCACAATGTTTTCAAAAGTCGTCTGCTGCAGGGGCATCAGAAAACGTCTGTTTGTGTGGAAGTGTTATTTTCAAAGGTTGTGCACCTCTAGTATGAACTATACACACCTGGGATACTTGATTTATGGTCCTTGAAATGCAATAATCAAACATATTAGCATACATTAGTTGGGGGGAAATTGTATACAATGGATACAAGTCTAGTTTTTTCTCTGCTGCATAGATTTAGGCAACTCGAGACATTTGATTTCATAGCAAGCTCTTGGGTTTTCTTTCTGCTTTTAGCTTTGCAAATTATATAATCTCTTTTGATTGGCAGCAGCATAGTGCAGCCCGTTTAACCCTTTCCTTGATAAAACCAACTTTTGATGTTTTTGCAGTAAAAAACTTGATCTGATTACATTATGAGAAAGGGAGACATTTCACTTTATGAGTTTATTCTCCTTTTCCCATTATGTTTTACTATTCTACCTTGAAATTATATTATACTTGATTTTGTTCTCTAGTTTGTCACTTCAATTTAATGTTTTCAATTGGAAGAATTTAAAAGATAACTCATCAGGTAAAGGTTTAACCCTTTCCCTCATACGACAATTCTGCAGCAGACGACTTTGAACGTATTTTGTCAAAACATAGAAAATCACCATAATTGAATGGATAACCTGTGACAAAAAGTGGAAAACATTGTGGCAAAAGGAGAAATTGCACGTTTTTTGCAATTTCTTCTTTTGTCACTATGTTTTCAAAAAGCTGTCTGCTGCAGAGGCGTCAGAAAGCGTCTATATGAGGGAAAGGGTTAACACTTTCCCACGTACAGAAAACCTGCTGCAGACAACTATGAAAATATCTGATTAAAAACTTAGAAAATCTCCACTACTGATAGTGTAATTATTGAAAAGAGTTGAAAACATTGTGGCAAATGGAGAAATAGCTCATGATGAGCAATTACTTGGTTTTTGCCTCAATGTTTTCAAACGTTGTCTGCTGCAGAAGCATCAAAGGGCGTCTATATGTGGAAAAGAGTAAAGATTGATAGCTTTATTTTAATGCTGTATCATGCTAGCTAATATGAGTAGAGTTTTATGACGAAAATTCACTTTCAAGGTTAATTTTCATTTCATTTACCATTTTACCTTGCAGCAGACGACTTTAAAACAAATTGTCGTAAAAGTCTGTATCAAAATGATACTTCAAATTTTCCAGGTCTTACAATATCTTGCTCATGCATTTTCTTAACCCTTTCCTTCATACGACAATTCTGCAGCAGACGACTTTGAACATATTTTGTCAAAAAATGGAAAATCTCTTTAATTGAGTGGATAACCTATGACTAAAAGTGGAAAACATTGTGTCAAAAGGAGAAATTGTTCGTTTTGAGCAATTTCTTCTTTTGTCACTATGTTTTCAATAAGCCATCTGCTGCAGAGGCGTCAGAAAGCGTCTGTATAAGGGAAAGGGTTAACGGACAATTCTGTTGACCTTTTACGACAAACTGCAACAAGAAAACTTTGACAACATTTTGGCAAAAATATGCAAACACTTTTTGAATAAAAAGTAGACATATTGAAAAGAGTTGAAAATATTGTGACAAGAGGAGAGGAGAGATGAGAAATTTCTGCTTTTGTCACGATGTTTTCAACTCGATTCAATTATAACACTTTCACTAAGAGAGTATTTTCAACATTTTGTACTAGATATTGTCAAATTAATCAATTTCTCCTTTTGCCACAGTATTTTTAACTGTTTTAGATAATAAAACTTTCATTTATAGAATTTTTCCATATTTTTGCCCAGATGCTTTCAAAGTCATCTGCTGCAGATTTGTCATATATGGTAAAAGGTTTAAATTCATATGTTTCATGGAGGAATTGTTAAATGTCTATTGATTTATGAAAGATTAAGATCAGTTTGTCTTCGCGACACTAGATTCATTATCATACACACCATTAGATAATGAAACCTGATACATCAAGTTGGATGAAGAATGAATTTAGTTTCATGTTTGGTCTATACAACATAATTATATTTCAAAGATGCATATCATTTTAAGTTTTACATTTTACATAAGCCTTTATACGAAAAAAAACCATAAATGGGTTTTTTCACTTATAGGTAACGGACGTGAGATTTTTTTTTTTTTTTTTTTTTTTCAATAACCCATGAAGCTTTCTGAAATGAAACTGGAAAAATCCATGGGGGCCGCCATTTCGGATATGTATCAAAAGCAGACGTAAAACACAGATTGAAAATTATTGTCGGCTTTTTAATCATTTTTTTTAAAATCGGTATTTTGGGTATACATGTATAAATGAGCAGAAAAACACGGATTGAAAATTATTGTCGTCTTTTTAATCATTTTTTTTAAAATCGATATTTATGATCATTAAAGTGCTGGAATTAACATTTGTACGATAAAAATAAAAATAAATGGAAATCTATAAGAAATATGTTTTCCCGTTCGTCAAAAAAACGACAGCATTAGCCTTCTACGCCCGAAACTAAATTTCGTAGCCAAAGAAGGACGTGACGTCATTTCCGTTACACTTCATATTGGCGTAACGTCAATGGAGCGACGTCGTTTCCCGCAAAAAAGTGGTATCAACATGAAAGACCCCAAATTCCTATACATGAGCTATTGACTCAATCATTCAAAGTATAATTATTTATCAAACATTGTGGCAAAAGGATAACTTTCTCATAAGGAGCAATTGTTCTTGTTGCGACAATCTTTTCCTAAATCGTTGTATAGGCCTCAGAAACCGTCTCTAATAGGGAAAGGGTTTAGCAGAAATGTGACCCCTTACATAATTTGTTCCAGTCATATTGACTGCTTGAAAAAGGCAGTCGCCAAGTGGCATCAGAAAAGGGCTGATCTATTTGCTTCTTTACCATAATGCAGGTGATCGATTAAGGATCATCTTGGCCCTCATGTTTTAACCTCGTTCATTATAAATGTATTCCTTGATTTTCTGAAAGTCTTTACTTTATTATTTTCTGTTCGTAATAATAGACGACAGCAATACGAATTGCAAATATGTTTTGATAATGCAAGACACATGACATTAACATTATGATTGTCTAGTCAATTACTTATAAATCCTTTTTTATGGCCAAAGTATGCTCTTTAATTTTTGCTTATAATTATCTTGCGGTTTTTTTCGTAAATAGGTAGCACCTATAGATATATTATTATATAATATAATACAAACACAACTGGTTGAACTGAAATGAAATAAGAACTTAATTTATATGTTAGTGCAAGTACCCTTCCCATTGCCAAATTAATTGGTACTCGTGTAGTCCTCTCAAATGGACGTTTATAGGCCTCTCAGATATATCTGGTGAGTACCGCCACAGTGGTGTAGTGGTAGAGTGTCAACCTCAGGTGCGGAAGGTTACATTATGAGCAATTTTTCCTTTCGCACAATGTTTTTCAATGTTTTTCAAAAGTCGTCTGCTGCAGATGCCTCAAAATGCGTCCGTATGTGGGAAAGGGTTAAAGAACTAGGTAACAGTCGGATTCCAATCATGATTTGATCGTTTGGCTCAGATGGTGGCTCACTAAATACATCTGAGTTGTTGAAGAGAACTGTCCAATGTGTATTGATTGAATATGTTCCCCATCCCAAATTTCCTGTACATGTTTGCACGTATTGAGCTGAGTTAAGCAAAGAAACATCGTTCAATTTTAACTCACTTTCAAAACCAAGGCACAAAAAGTCTCTAAATGCGACGCCAGTTTTGCTTAACACATCTCATTCCAATATCCTGTGTTACATCATAATTTCCCCTTCCCTCGAATGTTCATGAATCACTTCCCTGCTTCAAGATAAGATGTGCCATGTTAAAATGTTGACACTTAATGTGTTCACTGTACTAAACGTCGGTTATGTATTTGTGAAATGTGAATAAAACAGATCAGCTGCTTTGAACCGTTTTCCTCATACATATGGCTATTGCCACCTCTGCAGGAGATACTATTTTAAAACATTACTATTTTAAAACATTGTTTAGGAAAGGAGACATTGGCTCGAAATAGGCAATACATGTACTGCAATTGTATTCTAACAAAGATTTCAATTTCATTTTAAATTATTTTTCGTGTTCCTATATCCCAAATTTGTTGTTGTCATCGTAATTTTGCCAACTGTCATGTCACGTTAACAGTGAATAAATTTCAGTTGAATGCCATTTAAAGAGTGAATTAACTTCACATAAATGTCATTTAAAGAGTGAATAAACTTCACATAAATGCAATTTAAAGAGTGAATAAGATTCACATAAATGCCATTTAAAGAGTGAATAAGTTTCAGTTAAATGCCAATTTAACCGTTTATATGCTTCACATAAATGCCATTTTAATATTAAATAAGCTTCAGATTAATGCCATTAACTAGTTTATATGCGTCACATAAATGTCATTTTAACATTGAATAAGCTTCAGATTTATATCATTTAAATAGTTTATATGCTTCACATAAATGCCATTTTAACATTGAATAAGCTTCAGATTTATGCCATTTAAACAGTTAATATATTTCACATAAATGCCATTTAATGAGTGAATAAGCTTCAGATAAATGCCATATACCAGTTTATATGCTTCACATTAATGCCATTTTAACATTGAATAAGCTTCAGATTTATGCCATTTTAAAACAGTTTATATGCTTCACATAAATGCCATTTAAACATTGAATAAGCTTCACATAAATGCCATTTAAACAGTAGATACTCTTCACATAAATGCCAATTAAACAGTTAATTAATATATAAAAATGTATCAATAAACACAATTTTCAAAGTTCAACTAGTTAATGATTCAGATGGGGTTTTGAACTTTTTAAAGAAATTATTCTGTAGCATTTATTTTTTTACTCCAGTATTATATCCTTTTGCTAGCACTTTAATGAAACATTGACCTATTTTACTGAAATGGTGTTTGTTGCAATCATATAATGTATGTACCGCTTATAAAATCTTGATATGGATGCTTCAAATCTCTACAGCAGATGGCTTTTTCTTAACATTAATGGAAAAAGAGAAACTGGTTATTATGCACATTTTCTCCTTTTTCTTCTCTTCCTCTTTCTCTGAAAACAGAGCATTCATTTATTAATACAGATTATTTCCGCATTTAAAGAGGCAAGGAATATCATATCAAATAGTGGTTTGAATTGGATCACTTAAACATTTAGCTGATGTGGTATTTTTAAGTCATCTTAAGTGTAATTTTAAACCAAGTTGAAAACATTGTGGGCAAAGGAGAAATTACTGAGCATTTTATTTAAAAAAAAATCTGCCATTTCTTACTTAAGAAATGTTGAAGATTGTCTGCGCCAGAGTTTTTACCTTGAAAACCTTGACAAAAATAGTATAATGCAATAAGTATTGTAAAGGAATATGACTTAACACCATTTCAGGAAAAATAGGAGATGCTTCTTGTATCACTTACGCTAGTCTAACTTCACAGCCTTCTTTTATTTGACTACTCCTAATTATTTAACTCAATATTCAAAAATGTTTTACAAGTTTATCATTGAAATGTGTACAAATTCAAACTTTATTATCAGACTTAGGACCCATTCAATGATTCATGTGTGCAATTTTGTGTTGTAACAAATATTGTATTTTATATGAATCATGAATTTAATCTTGATTTTCTTATTTTGGCATAATTTCAGTTGTTTCATAAACAACATTACAATTTGTTTTTCCTTTTATTTGGAAATGAGTTTTTCACATAACTTGCGATTGCAGCAAATTTGTCTGTCAAAAAACACTGACAATACTACAGAGATATTTGACAATTTCAGTGCCAAAGGCAATATTGAGGTGTTTGCAACCAATACAGATTCAGGTGAGTCAGCTCGTAACGAGCTGTCTCACCTGAAATCAGCATTGTTTGCCTTTTAGTTATAAAACTATTCCTATTACAAGAGAAATAAAGAGGCTTGATTTTGAACTAGGAAGAATCTACTTTAACCTTTCATTTGCATAATCTAAATTTGAAATGTGTTATAAAAGTAAGAGCTATTTGAAAATAAAAAAGTTATTATGTAATAAGTATTAAATGAAAAGTACACACTTCTCTGATAAATCTTGTACCCTGGATGTGATCCTCATGGTTGATGAGACGGCCCCTCCAGTGTCATTTAGGTGAGTTGCATAAAACAATCTTATTTTATTAGCTTATCTTTTGAAAACAGTACTGTGTACCATGTATTTGCTTGATAGTTTGTGTTGATTTTCATTCCTCCCAGATGAATATCTACATTTGTATATTTAAAAGAATATTTTATATTGATTTTGTATGATTATTTTGCTGTACCATTTCACCCTTTCTGACATGAAACAAATCTGCGGCAGCTGACTTTAAAAACATCTGGGCCAAAATATGGAATAACCCTTTCCCTCATACGACAATTCAGACAATTCAGCAGCAGATGGCTTTGAAGATATTTTGTCAAAAATAGAATATCTCTATAATTGAATGGATAACCTATGAGTAAAAGTGGAAAACATTGGGGCAAAAAGGGGAAATTGCTTGTTTCTTCATTTGTCACTATGTTTTCAAAAATGCTGTCTGTTGCAGAGGCGTCATAAAGCATATATATCAGGGAAAGGGATAAATAAAAGTGTATTTGTTGAAAAGATTTGAAAACATCATGAGCAATTTCTTCTTTTGCCATAATGTTTTCAAAAGTCGTCTGCTGCAGATGAGCCGGAATGGGTTGGCAAGTGAGACAGGGTTAAACTAGAGTACACTTTGAGTTCATTCTTTACATATATTATGAACAACATTATAACAACAAACGTGTTTCTATGTGTAGTTTGAGCCGTTTTAGTCATGGATCGGTATTTAACAACAAAATTAAACTTTAAAGAAAAACGATTTTGCAGCAGACGACTTTGAACATATTTTGTCAAAAAATGGAAAATCTCTATAATTGAATGGATAACCTATGACTTAATTAAAGTGACAAACATTGTGGCAAAAGGAGAAATTGCTTGTTTTGAGCAATTTTTTCTTTTGTCGCCATGTTTTCAAAAAGCCGTCTGCTGCAGAGGCGTCAGAAAGCGTCCATATGAGGGAAAGGGTTAAAGTATAATTTGTTTGTAACTGTATCTCAACAATATGCAGCTACAACCATACCAGTCAAGCCATAGGAAAACTGATCTGATGTTTTATATTTAATTTTGAGTTATGTTAATTAAAGACTATTACGCTTCTGGGTCCAATTCTTCCAACCTAACTTGGGGCTAAGTAATACTTAAATACTTAAAAGCGTATTTCATCAATTTTGTTTCCCTTATATTTTGTAAGACATGAATGGTGGAATGTATGTGAGTAATCCCGGCTGTAGCTTAATCCCCGGAGTATTCAGACAACTTTCCAGGGATACTTTGGGATAATCTGACACTTTCCATGGAAGTTCCAGTACATTTAAGTGGAAAACCTGGAAATTCCATGGACAACCCGGAATGATTCCATGGACACCCTGGAACGGTTCCATGGACACCCTGGAATGGTTACGTGGACCCCGGAGTATTCAGACCATTTTCAGCGTTTCCGCATCTTAACATTAAATCAATGGTTTTTTCCATGGTTTTTCCATGGTTTCCCTGTATTTTCCGTGAATTTTTATATTTTCTGTTAAGCCTTCAGTCCCCGGAAAAGCTACAGCCGGGAAATGACTAAGTTGACATTAATAGTTACCTTGCAGATAAACAATACTTGTTTAGAAATGAATTTTAATTAGGGAAACAAAATTTAGGGAAATGAAAATGATGAAATATGCATTTAAGTATTTAAGTATTACACAGCCCTAAGTCAGGTTGGTGGAATTGGAGCCTGTTTTGTCTTATTGTCATAACTTTATGATAAGATACGTTTTAACCCTTTCCAACATGTAGAAGCTTTCTGACTTCTCTTTTAAAAACATTATTGCAAAAGGAGAAATGGCTCATCATGAGCATTTCTCATTTAGTCACAATGTTTTCATTTTTTTTCCAGTAGCTAACTAGCTATACCTTCATTTTTAAAAAAATTACAAATTTTTGCCTGACTTTTTTCAAAGCCTTCTGCTTCAGATTGTTGTAAGTGGGAAAGGGTAAATGACTGAATAGTGGACAAGGAGGACCATAATCAGACTGCGCAGTGAGCCACAAGCTGATTTAGTTCTCTCCTCGTCATCTCATCTGAAAGGTCAATGTTCCTATGGCACGGCTGGTTTTCACAAGTAGTCTACAAAATTCCCTTACCAAACGCATTCTTATACCGTCTCTTCTATTTGTGTATTACAGGTTCAGATGTTTTTAGAAGATTTAAGTGACATTGTGAAGGACCTTAAGAAAAATGATACGATCACGACATCCTGGGGACCCTCCTCCAGCTAATTGTAGAGCTAACTCATCTAGTCATTTGAAAATCAACATTATTATGGACAATCGCCAAATTTGTTTTAGTTTTTATTAGGATAAGTGTCGTATTTTTTGTGATCTATGTATGTAAATGTATTTGTAGATGTATGTAACTTGTCATTTAGCGGAAATAATTGTAATAATTTTGGATTTTACTTTCTTGTTATTATGTATATGTTGGGACTATTTTCTTTCAGGGGTCTTCATTTGAATGTTTTCATTTTCCCATCCCATTAGTTGTTAACCCATTTGAGCCGTTTCATGAGAAAATCAACATTATGGTCTCTGCATAATGTATCGACCCAGATCAGCCTGCGCAGTCCGCACAGGCTGATCCGGGCTGACACATTCCGTCTCAGCGGGATAGATGTATCGAGTAATGATTCAAAAAGTGTCTCTCCAGGTTAGCTTGTGCGGCATGCTTAGGCTGATCCGGGTCGAAACTTTAGGACTGTGAATCAGTTTATGGTATTGTGGTGCAAAAAGGCCCGAGGCGAAAAAGTAGCTTAACAATGACAGGAAATTATTTCCGAGTTTTATTTCTGTAAGCAGCTGAGTGATGCCCGGGTATTAATGTATATAGTGAACAGTGTAACCATGAACATCATTAGGGCAATAAGAGCATTGATTGTGTTTTGTAAACGTTGGAATGACCATACTATATTTCAGATTCAGATGTTTATCCAGGATTTGACACTAATTACGAACGAAATCAAGCGAATGGAACTCTCCGGAACATCCATTATACCCCCATCTTCAAGTTAGGCAATAAATGTGCCATCCTCGAGTTCGGCAATGTTGCATTATGTGTTACGTGATGATTTAATGGGGCAGCATTCTTAGGACATATGCTTGTAAAAACAAATACAGCTTTTCATTGCTGTGTCTTCTTTTTACTTAAGTGTTATGATACTTAGTAATATGACAGTAGAACATCATCACATATTCCGAAAACACTGTGAGAAAACGAGTAATCGCCTGTCTAATTAAAATAGAAATCAAGAGAATGGAACTTTCTTGAACACCCATTATACCCATCCTCAAGTTAGGCCATATGTGTTACACGTTGATTAAATTTGGCATCATTCTTAGAACGTGCTCGTTTTACCCGAATACAGATTTGAAAACAGATTTTCATCGATGTGTCTTCTTTTATAAGTGTTATGATACTTATGACTGTAAACCATTATCACATATTTTGAAAAAATTGCGATAAGAAGAGAAATTGCCGGCTGTTTTACTCCACGTCTTCAAACTTTGGGTTTTCCAGGAGCGTCCTTAAATCTATAGTGAAGCCTACATGAAGAGCTTTCGTAGATTTTTGATTGCCTATACATAACTTGCGTCTATAGTTAACGTGATTTTGAGTTTTATTTGAAAAATATTCTATCGATTTTAATTGTTTACTTAATTAAGAGTGTTTTTTACGGATTTGACACATCTTAAAAACAGTGAGAAAGAGAGATTTCCAATTACAGGAAATGTCTCATTTTTTCTTCTTTGTCACAATAACGTATTGTTATATATGCGTGCATTTAACTAAATATTTTCTTCAAATGTTTATAATTCGGAAAAGTCTGAAATAGAAGACGTGGCAATGGAATGACTAATTGTGTTAGTACATGTATCATTGGTGTTGCGAGGTCAAGGTACTGCAAACAAAAACAAAACGTTATTTAATTATTTTTCTCCATGAAAAATAAAGTAACGGTCATGTAAACTAAATAATTCAATTCGAATAACTCCTTCAAATCGAACAGATGACAGACGCCTTTGTAACAGACTTCTCTTGTAATTCTTTGTGGGGAAAGGAGAATCGAATTTCAAATCTTGCAGCGTCACAAGAAAACCGATCTGTGGAGGTTTAAAAAATAACCATACCCCACATACATACAATACATTTGTAGCCGCCTTCTTTGAAACCATCTTGGAAAAAATTATGGTAACTTTCTATCAATTAATGTTTGAAAAAGAGTTAAAAACATTGTGGAAAA
The DNA here is from genome assembly GCA_031761405.1 of Serripes groenlandicus. Lineage (NCBI taxonomy): Eukaryota > Metazoa > Mollusca > Bivalvia > Cardiida > Cardiidae > Serripes > Serripes groenlandicus. The sequence goes on from JASEVX010000003.1 coordinate 62,656,378, forward strand.
GGGAGAAATTGCTCATAACGATTCAGGTATGATGTAAAAAACAACAGAAAACGCATGACCGTCGCTACGGTAACACTAACCATAGCGATTAGTGAAGATCCAGATCACTCTGTATATCATCGCAATCGGATCGGGATCTGAACTTTTCGACAATTTGTGAAAGAAGCATTCAAAGTCCTGGAATGCAGGGTACATTTGCATCCTACGTCATGGATGATAATAAAATATACATATCATCTACATTTGTCCGAAATATCCCAAGGTTATTTTTCCTGCTACATTTGTCCGAAATATCACAAGGTTATTTTTCCTGCTACATTCTATAATATGTATACAGATTCTAATGGATGTGACTTAACTCTTTCCCACATGCAGACGTATCTTCATCTGTCGACAGTTGAAAACATTGTGACAAAAGAAGACTTTACTGATAATGAGTAACTTCTCATTTTGCCACAATGTGTTCAACTCTATCAAATCATTATACTTTCATTTATAGATAATTTCTACAGTTTTGCTAAGATGCTATCAAAGTCATCTGCTGCAGATTTGTTGTGTGATTAATGGGAAGGGTTAAATTGAGAACAGGATATATTTTGTCTTCGTATTTTGTCGAAAGTCTGTTTTCTGTGGCGAGTCCTATTTAGTATGATATAATTGTCTTGTTGTTTGTTAATTTGTCTTGTATGTTTATGATACTTGGTTTTGTACATATGTACAGCATACTTTTGATGGTTACTCTGTATATAAATATATTCATATTAAATGAAGCTGCGACGAAATCACAACTATTTCTGGGATCTTTATCTAAAGTTTGTTTAAACAAGCTTTTTTATTTATCGATTGTGAAGGCACTTGTACCAACTAATATAAATCACTTTGGATGTATGCCTTCTGGATACTCCCGCTGAGTTCAAAATGATGGTTACTCTGTATATAAATATATTCATATTAAATGAAGCTGCGACGAAATCACAACTATTTCTGGGATCTTTATCTAAAGTTTGTTTAAACAAGCTTTTTTATTTATCGATTGTGAAGGCACTTGTACCAACTAATATAAATCACTTTGGATGTATGCCTTCTGGATACTCCCGCTGAGTTCAATATTGACCTGCATATTTCGATCAGACAATGTTCGACCGCAACCAACTTTCACAGTTGAATAAATGTGCGAGGTCAAGTTTTTGATTGATTGCCATTATTATTATGCCCTCTCGAACAAGAGGGGTATATTGCTTTGTCGGTCTGTGGGTATGTCGGTTGGTCCGTCGGTAGATCAAAGCTTGTCCAATGCCTGATCCTATGGTCCTCAAGCTTGACTTGGAGGTTGGGGATCACCAGTAGTCGAACCCTATTGATTTTAAGGTCATCAGGTCAAAGGTCACAGTGACATTGAACGCAAAAAGCTTGTCCGAGTAATAACTCGACATTGCCTGCACCCATTGCCCTCAAATTTGACATGGAGGCTGGGGTGACCAGTATATGACCCTTATTGATTTTGAGGTCATTGGGTCAAAGGTCAAGATCACAGTGACCTTGAACCTGAAAAGCTTGTCCGAGTTATAAATCCACATTGCCTGCACCCATGGCGCTCAAACTTGACACGCTTTCTTTAATAATTCAATACACGCAGAAAGTCAATACATTATGAACTGTTTGACCTCAATGTCAGTATTGTTTGTAAACAGTCGATCATGCTGTGATACCATGAACATGAAACAAGTCAGAATTGAACTAACATATATCGGTGTATCCGACAATCGTAGCAATCGTTTAATATAGCAAAGAAATTTATTAGACTTGCCCGTAAAATTATTGTTCGTGTTTTTTAGCTCACCGAACAAGAAGTGCTCAATGGTGAGCTGTTGTAAAGTCACAGGGATGTTCCTTGGTGCACTTTCAAAATTATTCAAAACAATTATTTCCAAGCAGAACCTTGGTTGCCAAGGCAACCACAAGGAAAAAGAAATGAAAAACTCTTCTTGACCAAACCTTTAAGGCCTAGAGTTTAGATATTTGATGTGTAGCATTATCTAATGGTCGTTTACCAAGATTATTAAAATGATGTCCATGTGGTCAACATTGGCCAAGCCCTAGGAGGTCACCTGTTTTACATAGAGATATATTGGGAAAAACTTTGAAAATCTTCTTGTCTGAAAAAGAAATGCATAGAGCTTAGATATTTGATGTGTAGCATTGTCTAGTGGTCATCTACCAATAATCTTCAAATTATGCCCCTGCGGTCACCTGTTTAACATAGATTACTAAAGGGAATGAAAATAGTCGCGTCTGAACCGAAAGGTCTGCATTGCTCACTTTCATTTCTCACTCCGGTCCGTATAGACCTCTTTGTGTTGATATGCATTGAAACCCATCTCAAGTATTCTCGAACAAAATTTAAGGTTATAAAACGTTCATAGGGCCGTCTTTGCCCTTTTATTTCATTCATCAAATTGTATTGTTCTTATTTTGTCAGATACACCTGTCTAATATTTTACTTTACTAAGTTAAATGTCGAGCCGCGGTCACTCAAGTACGAGGACTGTCCATCCAGGAGTCATGTCCTTGAATCCCGCCTAGGCCATTCATATTTCGATTGATAACAAGTCCGTGTGCCTTTAGTGTCATTCACCGAGTTCAGTCGGTAGTGACGCGGGTTGATAATCCAGGATTTGTGAGTTCGAACCCCAGCTCGGCCAACATTCTTTCCGACGTTTGACAGATGTCACCGTGAAAAGCGTAATTTTTCTTCCACCAATGGGCTATGTGAAATAGCAGCTAGTTGCTCGGAAAGTTTGTTACGTGGTGTACTGGTGTGGAAAAAAATAATAGGAAACACATAATTATTATTTTTAATAAAAATATATGTAATCTGATCATGTCTATTTAACTTATAAAATGGATAATCAAGTGGGGAAAAAAGGCAATTTAGTCCACATTCAATTAATCTAATCCATAAATGTAACCAGGTACAGGTTAAATCCAGTAGGCGTTCGGGGAACCGTGGACCAACCAATACCCGCCCAAGGGAATTTTTTACACTAAGTTTTTTGAAAACCCATTGTCTGTGGAGCAATTCCTATTTTCTGCCACCTGGGCATTAGTTCTTTATGGAAATATAGCGGTATATAATACATGACTCTTATGAAAATTGTTTTTATTTCTGGTAAAAAGTTCTTAAAGTGAACCTTAAGGAAAGGAAGTCAAATGGGTTTTTAAATCGAGCATGTTGACTATCATAGTATCAAATATTTACTATGTAATATACTTAACTACGATCTTATAACACATTTAACATTTTGATTTATATAAATAGGTGACCAACCCACCTTCATAGGTAATTTTTCTACACTATGTTGTTCTGTTATAATTGTATGTTTAATGAAAGGACGTTGTATAGGCTTTTAAATAAACTATTTTGACTATCATACTATAACATGTATACACTGTAACATACGCTGCTACGATTTTGTCATACATTTTGCATTTTGTTTTACGAAAATTAGCCATAGTTTACCTAAACAATAATTGGTTTTCTAATGAATCAATGTTTGCAGGCGTCTTTTTGACTGACATCTTACAAAAATACCAATTTAAAATAGAAACAAAGAATGGAAAACATTATCATTAATCAATCTCGTCTTTAAACACCGCATCAAGCACACTCTAACTCATTTCGGGCTCATCATCATTTTCAAGGCTTGAATCGTATTCTCTTCTTGAACGTATTTCCACCAGATCCTGTGGAACAACGCTGTCCTAAACCCATTCATATTCTACAGTTTCTTTGGGATTAATATTCCACCCACTCTCCTCCACTCTTGGCAGATTGGGAACATTTTAATGAGCATGGAGTCACACGTAGAATAGGTAGTTCACACGTTTGATATGCATCTCTAACAGGGATTTACAAGGAGGCAACACGCTCATATCTAGGCCACTGTACGAGTTAATAAATTGACCTTTCACTTTGAACCTTTTCATGAACTGATCATACCTTAGTTTGTTTATATCATCGTACCTGGGTTGTCCATATATGGCACATAGCAGTACCTCAATACCTCTCATAAGTTCAAAGGAACAGTAATGAACTTGACATAGAAGTGTAAGTGTATCTCTATACTCTTCGTGTTTTTCTCAACCAGTTTCGGAGGGGCTAAAGCTGACAGACATGCATCTTCCATAGCTGAAGACATGTTTTGCTGTCACAAATGTGGAGTAGTTCCTCTATAAACACATATTATTACAAAAGACAAGAAATCTAACTGGAAGTGCTGAACTTATCACTATTCTTAATCGGTATGGTCATGGGCAGTCATATTCCAAGACGATAGAGCTTGGAACTGCTAAGTGCAATTCAGTGACCGCCTCGGAGTCGGTCCTTCCAGTGAACAGATCAGTGGATAAAAATGCAGTGTTGCACTTCTGTTGGGACAATTTTGATCTAAATGAAGAAAGGCCATCTGGTACTGGGACAACCCACTCAACACATGGTATAGCCATACAAGAAGTAAGAAACATTAATTACAAAAGCAGTGCCTCAGAGGGTCCACTGATCACGAAAACGAAACACAGATCTGTTAGACCACTTGCAGTCAAAATGAAGGAAGGTTATTCAAAGCTAAAAGTCGAGCCAAAATTAGAGGTCCATATACTAAAACCAGAATATGATTTTGACCAAATTCTTCACCTGGTTTTTCTGTCGAGAGTAACAGGCAGCCAATCTGATTTTCAAAGTGTTCCACCTTGGTCAGGATGGTTCTCAAAAACCAGGTGAGGCCAATTGCAGCAACAAGTCAACCTTTGAATACATGACTCCTATCAATGCACCAGTCAACGAGAATACTACAGTACAACATATATTACAATCTTTGCTGACTGCAAGTTGGTAAAGAATGCGCCATTGCTACATTTGACATTGTTGTTGCCAAACAAATATATTCACTAGTTTCACATACTCCTTAATTTAGCAACATTATAGTAAGAATGTTAGTTTTTAGCTCACCAGAGCACAAAGTGCTCAATGTGAGTTTTTGCGATCGCCTTTTGTCCGTCGTCCGTCGTCAACATTTGCTTGTTAACACTCTAGAGGCAACATTTTGCATTCAATCTTCATGAAAGTTTATCAGAACATATATCTCAATCAAATCTAGGCCAAGTTTGAAACTGGGTCATGTCGGGTCAAAAACTAGGTCACTAGGCCAAATTGAAGGAAAATCTTGTTAACACTCTGGAAGCCACATTTTTGGCTTGAGCATGTTGAAGCTTTGTCAGAATGTTTGTCTTAGTGATATCTAGACCAAGTTCGAATATGGGTCATGTCCGGTCAAAAACTAGGTCACTAGGCCAAATTTAAGAAAAATATTGTTAACACTCTGGAAGCCACATTTTAAAATTGAGCATGTTGAAACTTTGTCAGAAAGTTTGTCTTGATGATATCTAGGCCAAGTTTGAATATGGGTCATGTCTGGTCAAAAACTAGGTCACTAGGCCAAATTTAAGAATTTTTTTGTTAACACACTGGAAGCCATATTTTAAATTTGAGCATGTTGAAACTTTATCAGAAAGTTTGTATTGATGATATCTAGGCCAAGTTCGAATATATGTCATGTCTGGTCAAAAACTAGGTCACTAGGCCAAATTTAAGAAAAATCTTGTTAACACTCTGGAAGCCACATTTTTGGCTTGAGCATTTTGAAACTATGTCGGAAAAATTTGACTTAGTGATATCTAGGTCAAGTTCGAATATGGGTCATGTCGGGTCAACAACTAAGTCACTAGGCCAAATTGTAGAACAATCTAGTTAACACTATAGAGATCGCTTTTTTGACTTGAGCAGCTTGACATTTTGTCAGAAAGTTTGTCTTGATGATATTGCCATTGGTGCTGAAAGAGTTATGTTTTAAATAGCCCATTCTCAGGTGAGCGATTCCAGGGCCTCATGGCCCTCTTGTTTCCATACACTTTGCTCGGTCTTTGGTTCAATTGGTAAACTGATGAAGTGTAGTGGATTGGCAGAAATTGTGTTGGAGTCGGCAGTCTGCGCTGGTGGATCTGGACAATGTTACGTCTGGCAAACATTATAACAGTGCCTTGCGTGTTCTTACACTTATGGCAGAGAGCTTGGAAACGTATGCTCCTAGATAGATTTAAACACATGCACTCAAGAAGTGAACACCTGACACCTGTAACAGAACATCTGTAACACCATCTCTCACAGAGAATCAATCCATCATGTGACACAGTGAATGATGTGATAAGTTCAAAAGATTGTCTGGATTTATACCAGTCTTATCAGGCTTTTAAATCAGCAATCAGGGCGGCCAATATAGGAAAACTGCCAGGTTCTGGTTACAACATATGGACATTGTGAAAATAGTTCTCCTGTTGATCAGAGCAACAAAACAGAATGATCTTGATTTACATGTTGCACTTTTATATACTGAAAGAAAAAAGAAACGCAGGGTAGGCTTTCGTGTTGAATTAAAGTAGTTTATCACATTTTTTTTAAAATAATCGTTACATGGTTTTCAAGCACTACCTTTAAAGAGCAGTACTGCAAATTGTCATTAATGTTTGTCGATTAATTGCACAGTAATTGATTCGCAGAGGAAGATACCCTCAATTTTCGAAATTGAAAAGTCAATATCCAGTATGGCCCCCTCGCGCCGCTATTCCTGTTCGTATTATCCGATGCATGATCGACCCCCCCCCCCCCCCCCCCCCCCCCCCCCAAACCTATCCCTCTCAATCACACAGGCGTCGACAAAACGTTCCCCACGACATCTGCACGAAACAGTAAATCGCGACTCATCACTGAAGAATACACGTCTCCACTGCCACATGGGAAATGTCCGAGGAGCATATGCATTCAACCATGCCATACGACGCCTACGACGCTCATGAGTTAGTGGCAGACCAATATACGGACGGTGTGCTCTCAGACCGACCTCTCGCAGTCGATTGCCAACAGTTCTTGCATGAACAGGGCGGTTGTGAGTTTTCAGAAAACTTCATAAAAGGATTTATTATTTAATAAGAATTATGCAGCCTTCTTCCACTGGTGCATGACAAGGCACATGAGTGCAAACTACGTAGAGGCAACACTCATGTCTACAGATATGATATCGGGGGGAAGAGTCTTATCACACTGAACTTCAACCAGCCAAAGTTCAAGCTAGTGAGAAAGATGTTCGCCGAGTAATTTCCGCAGTTGAAGGCTTTTTTTAATCCATTTTTGAATCCATTCATCGGTGATAATAGCATGAATCACCTTTATTGTTTGTCGTCTGGCGTTCCAGCTGCCACTGATATCGCTGATTCACTCTGTCATGTCAAGAAAACCGGCCAAAGAGTAATGGGTGAAATACAAGACTTGTCAAACACTACATCCTTCCATGATCCACCGAAGCGGACCAATGTGAAGACATTTTATACCGCACACGTCTGGAAGAAAGTGACCTCACCCAATAATAAACTGATGCAGATCAGAGCGAAACGCAATATATTCGGTCAGCTCATCATCCTTGCACTTCAGCATAACATTGATCTGGAACTAACACTGTCATATCCCCTTGGTCCAGTCCAATGGTCTCTTGCAACTTCATATGGCATGCCAATAGAAGACAGACACAGCTAAGCTTCTTCTTTATATAGAACCTTCAATTGAACCAACTACTGTTCCCTCCCAAAATGATGTTGTATTAATTGTGATATTGATGGAAATGCAATGATTCCGAGTTTGACCAATGTACCCTGCACATTTGAGAATGTAGCTTATATGCTTTTGAAGCAACTTCCTAAGACCAGCAGAGTTGACTTTGTAACAGATACATATTTGCCACGGACCAATAACTCATATGAGCGCAGAAGGCGTGTTACAACACAGGCTTCACTTCTTAAAGGTCCAAAGTTGATTGATTCGGACTTAATGCCATTTTCAACAATTTTTCAGTCATATCACGGCGGCAAGTTTACCTACTCATATGTTTCTTGGTTTACTCACACCAGTACCCAACATAACATACTCTCCAAGCAACTGGCTGCTTTTCCACAAGGACTGTTAGCACATTGGTGAAAGATGAATGACGCTTGTCACAGTGACTTTTGTCAAACGTCGAAAAAAATGTTTGCCAAGCTTGGGTTCGAACTCACAACCCCTGGATTGACAACCTGCGTCGCTCATGGGGCTCGACAAAGGTCCAAAAACTAAGATGCCACGTGACTGGAAAGGCTTCCTCGAAAATGAAGATAACAAGAAACAGCTTATACAGCTAATATTTAAACAGTGAAAGTCTGATACGTATGCCAGTGAGCTGCAAGGGAGATGTATCAACTATGATATTTTGGTGAAGAGTCTCACCGCCTCTCAGGTAATGCCGGTAATGCAGAGAGTACGATAGTATAAACACACTACGGTATGATCAGTTCATGAAAAGGGGTCGAAGTGAAAGGCCAAGTTATTAACTAGTACATCGGCATATATATGAGCTTGTTGCCTCCTTGTAAATCTTCATAAGAGATGCATATCAAACATGTGAACTACCAATCCATGCCCATTACAATTTTCCCATTCTGCCAAAAGTAGAGGAGAGTGGATGGAATATTAATCCCAAAGAACATATATAATATGAATGGGTGAAGGACAGCGTTGTTCCACAGGATTTGGTGGAAATACTTTCAAGAACAGAATACGACTTCAGCATTGAAAATGATGATGAGCTCAAAATGAGTGTGCTTGATTAATGCTAATATTTTACATACTTCATTTCTTTTTCAAATTAGTAATTGTTTAAGATGTCGGTCAAAAAGACGCCTGCAAACATTGTTTCATTAGAAAAAACAATAGTTAGATAAACTATGGCTAATTTCCGAAATATAAAAATGCAAAATGTATGACAAAATCGTAGTAGCGTATATTACAGTGTATATATTTGATATTATGATAGTCAAAATTCTAGATTTAAAAGCCTATACAACTTCCTTTCATTAAACATAATAAACATACAATTATAACAGAACAACATTGTGTAGAAAACTACCTATAGATGAAGGATGGCTCGTCACCTATAAATCAAAATGTAAAAAGTGTTACAAAATCGTAGTCAAAATACTTGAGTAAAAAGCCTATTTGACTTCCTTTCCTTAAAAATATCACTATTATAACTGTTTACAATAAATAACAATCAATAACAATCAATTAAACGTTTTTCACGTTTTTTTTTTATTTTTTTACAATTTTCATAAGGGTCACGTATTATAAGCCGCTATATAAAGAACCAATGACCAGGTGGCAGGAATATGCTCTACACACAATGGGCTTTCAGAAAGACATAGTGTAGAAAAATCACTATGGGGGAGGTTCCGTCATTCTGGCCCACGGTCTATGAACCCCAATCAATCGACTGTGTTGATAATAGTACTTTCTCGCGGTGCGAAGTATAGAGAGAAAATGTTGTCTTAGCGACATGTGATTTGAATTGAGGGTGTGTTGTTTATGCACGGGTGAACCCGTGCGCAGTTTGTGTAAGTAAATCATTCAGCCAGTCAGTCGTGCAGGCAAGACGTGTTCAAGTTAGTAGAATAGAGGACCACGTGCTAAAATTGAAGAGCAGAATAATTTACTTTCCCAGATGGAAACTTTAATTACCAGCCGTCTTGAAGGGTTTGAGACGCGCATGGTTGACGCACAGAGAAGAATTGCAGAATCACAATACGACAAATTGTAGCAGAGTTGCAACACTGTAGATAAATATCAATTCTAAAGAAAGGAAAACGAGGAGCAGTATAAATGTAACTCACAAGTGCTTAAAAGTTTAAACGGAGCGGAAGGACATTTAAATGAATTAACGTTGTCAAACCCAACGCTCTCAACAGAGGCAAGTCGTCGTAAAGTTGTTGAAGGTATGAGCACTATTTTACATAGGCAAAAAATGATTAAACTGGCTGATTTGTCCGACTTGGGCTGGCTAGTTGTCCAAGAATACGAGGCTCACCTACTCGCAGAGGACTCTGATAACGAGAAAGATTTATAGAGCTCAGTTACACGCTGACCGGAAGATGAAGCAAGAAAAGAAAGTCAAAACACGCCGATATGTCCCGTATAGTGCAGCACACTCCTATCGCATCAACAAACACACAGCCACAGGGGCATAACCAGCAAAGCGGTCGAAAGCCGGGACTTTGTTTCAAGTGTGGAAAGCCAGGAAATTGGCAGTCAGACTGTAAAGTAAGAGGCACAGATTTTCAGCCGCATCGAACATTTTTGGGGTTTTCATCGATTATCGATTGAGTAAAAACATACTATATTTTCAACGTTCTTCCGTTCGGGATTTCTGTAGCAGGGGCGATATTTACCAAAGTACTTCGCTTTGTGGTAAAGCGATGGAGGTTTAGGCGGTAGCTGTACATATTTGCAATCATATGCACATGCAGTATTTGTTAAAAAGGACATTGAAAAGTTCGGATTTCTTTTAGCAGATGACAAATGTATTTGGTTACCAACTCAAATAATTGTATGGTTAGGATAATTATGGAATACGATTAACGGTACTATAATGGTTAGGATAATTGTGGAATACGAGTAACGGTACTATATCAGTCACAGACGAAAGGATATCTGGTTTTGAAAGCCGCATTGGGTCTTTTATCAAGAGGGTTTCGAAAGAAAAATATTTGATATTCGCACACGATTTAGTGCGAGTAGTAGGACAGCTGATGTCGATGAAATGTACGATTGGTCCGGTCGTTCGGCTTAGAACGCGCGATGTGTATGAGTGTCTGAATCAGCGAGTAATCTGGAATTCGCCTGTGATGCATTGTATGAGATGTTGTTCTGGAAGGAACGTACCCGATGAATGAATAAGGCAGATATTGTCCAATGCTTAAAGGAGCCAGATACTGTTATATTTACCGACGCTAGTGACTTCGGTTTTGGGGGTTACATACATGGTCAATTGGACAGTTCACTTATAGGAAGTTGGTCTCTAGGGGAGAGCAGTAACTTGGAGAGAGCTATAAGCTGTACATAGTTATTTGTCATGTCTGGAAGGACGTCATATTTTAGTAAACAGTGACTATAAGAATGTTTCTTGTATTTGGAGTTCCGGTAGTAGAAAACCTTATTTACAGGTAGGCTTATAGCTAAAAGCTATTGATATATGTAGAAACCGTAGTATTTCTATTGATTATAAATGGATACCTTGAAGCTTAAATTATGAGGCAGATTTCTTAAGCAGATGTTGCGATAGTGACGATTGGTCTGTTGACTGGTTGTTTAGGTATTTAGACAAACGATGGGGCCCACACACGGTCGATATATTTGCTAATGATTACAATAGTAAGTGCATAGAGTTCAATTCTCGATTCTGGTGTACACATACCAGCGGAGTCGATGCATTTAAGCAAAATTGGTCGAAGTCGCTTTGTTGGCTGGTTTCTCCTTCGGAGGTTGATCAGCAAAAGCATTAAAAAGGCGGTGACAGAAAAATGTACGTGTACGCTTGTTGTTGTACCCGAATGGAAATATGCTCCGTTCTGGCCCATAATATTTCCAGACGGTAAAAATCAAGCTGTTTATGATATTTATTATTTCAAACCTGATATTTTGACCAAAAGAGGCAGAGGAAAAAACGGAATTTTCAACGGAAGGCCTCTTAAATTCGGGCTATTAGCAATTAAAATAATTGCTTATTGTTGATATAACCCTTCTTTATTGCGGAACGATTTGGTAATTGACATAGAAAAATGGCAGAACAGCTTACTTACTCAAACAGTGACGCGAAGAACAAAACATACATGATGTAAACTTTTTAAACTAGGAAACATACCAACGACATGAACGACTCAGTGCTGTTTGTATAAATATGTTTAAAACCGGAACAGTGAAATGTTCTCACTGTGTAAATATTTTTTTCTTAACAGTGACATATAGGCCCATGGGGGCCGGGTGTTATCCCGTTATTATATTTTGTTATATGTTTGTTTTGTTTTACACATGTCACTATAATAAAATATTTACTATTTTTACTTACATGATGTACTTGGACAAACGGAGACGTTTTATTGTGTCGAAAGGTGGAAATGCAATTCCTGCATCTCCGATACTTGTTTCATTATATCTCACAGAGCTAATTGACAAACAGTGTTCATTCAACGTAATATCCGCAAATGTATACAGTATTAAGTGGGCAACAGTGTTTAAAGGGACTTCCCGATCCAACGGAAAAGCTTGTTAGAATCGGCTAAAAGAACTTTATCAAAACCAGTAAATAAAAAGGACCCTATAGACGCGGACATTTTGAAGAAAGTTTGTTCCGAATAATCATATTCCGTAGATGTAATGGTTGTAGAGATTTGTGCTTTTTATTGCTCGGTTATGCCTGGTTTTTAGATCACCTGGAGCCAAAGGCTCAAGGTGAGCTATTCTGATCACTTTATGTCTGTCGTCCGTCGTCCGTGTTGTCCGTCGTCAGGCGTTAACTTTTAGCTTTAAACATCATCTCCTCCTAAACCTCAGGACCAATTTCATCCAAACTTCACAGCAATGTTCCTTTGGTGGCCCTCTTTCAAAATTGGTCAAAGATTTAAATTCCATTGAGAACTTTGGTTGCTGTGGCATCAGAAAGGGGGCAAAATGTCCAAACTTCTCCTCTGAATCTGCATGTCAGATTCCAATATAGTTTGGTAGAAATATTCCTTGGGTGACCCTCTACAAAGATTGTTCAATGCATACTGTTTTGTTGAAAAACAACATGGCATTTAGGAGGCATCATCTTGTCTGATATTAAGAAAATTGAATAGGAATCTTACTTCAGTGATCCTCTACTTAATTTGTTCAAGCCGTATTGATTGGTTACACAATCATAGCAGCATCACGTCATCACAAAAGGGGTAAATTGAACTTTTAGCTACAAATGACAACTTCTACCATTCCACTCGACCAATTTCAACGTTACTTCACAGGAATGTTCCATTGATGGTCATCTTTCAAAATTGTTCGAAGACTTACATTCTGTGTAGAACTTTTGATGCTGCGGCATCAGAAATTGAGGAAAATACCCAAACTTTAAAAACCTCGATCTCCATAATCCATTTGTCAGATTCCAAGATAATTTGGCAGAAATGTTCTTTGGGTGACTCTCTACAAAAACTGTTTAAGCCATATTGATTTCGTTGACAAACAGGGCAGCAACGCGGCATCAGGAAAGGTGCAAAATGACAAAACTTTATAATTCCATTCTTATTAAAGGGCTTTTACTGATAAACTATTTCTTTAACTGAGTGTCCAATCCCTGCAGTTTCATTTGAACTCCTGATCAAATTTTCACAGATATTTGCAGTTAAATATTTGCTTCTAATTAACTATCATTCAGGTGATCGATTTATGTCCATCTTGGCCCTCTTGTTAAGTTTTGACGAGATAAGTTCATTACGATGTAATGACGTGGCATTTCATGATGATTATTTCATATTAGTTATTAGAAAAGGCAAGACTGATCGGTATCGCTCCGGTAATACTGTTATCATATGTAAAGGAGACTCTGTATCTTGTAACTACAATATGTTAAAGCGTTACATGTCAATTACTAGTCAGATTGTTACTGATCTCAAGTATCTGTTTAGACCTTGTTATAGGTCTGGAAATATATGCAGATTGATTTCTAAAGATAAATCACTTAGTTACACTAGTGCTAGGGAGACTATGATAGGTAGATTGCGTCCCTATGCAGGCGATTTGAACATTGGTTTGTATTCATTGAGAGCAGGAGGTGCTACTGCAGCAGCATATTCTGGGGTTAACGATATATGTTAGAAAAGGCACGGTCGGTGGAAGACGGACAGTAGCAAAAATGGTTATGTCGGAGATTCATTAGTTAAAAGACTTGAAGTGACAAAAAGCCTTAATCTGTAATCGCATCTAGATCTGTTATTTCCGCCCTTACTTTGTTTATATGGGTATGAAAGAAGTAAAGCTAAGACTAGTATTTTCTCGCGGTACGAAATATACATGTAGAGAGAAAATGTTGTCTTAGCGACATGTGATTTAAATTGTGGGTATGTTGTTTACGCACGGGTGAACCCGTGCGCAGTTTGTGTAAGCAAATCATTCTACCAGTCAGTTACGTACAGGCAAGACGTGTTCAATTTCAATTTCATTAATAATTTCGTTATTTCTTTGTGGAAGCGCGGCTCAGTATGGGATAGGTTTTAATTTTGTACCATGAGAGGTGACGTAATCGAAAAGGGAGAAACCAATGTTATTATTGTTAAAAAACCCTCTGTTGTTTGTTTGAAAAAAAGAACCTTTATATATCAATAAATTGTATGAAATGATTTAAGACACAAAACGATACAAAATAGGCATGTCTTCTACCGTTATTAAAAGACTTTAGACACATATAATGGGTATTTAATAACTTTCCCCTAACTTCCTAGGCTACGCTTTTTTTTATAGTTTGGTTTACTTTTGGTTTTCATCAAAACTCAGAAAAAAGTTTCTGGCGATGTCTTTGTCTATTTACAATATTGAGATTTTTAAATAAATGGGTAATCTTTAACAAATCAATGATGATTCATTTAAATTACTACATATTACAGTATAATTCTAGAAACTGTAAAAACAATGTTAACCCAACTATGCAATAGGCATGGCCGTAACGTGACCCGTTCTATTTGTAAATGCAGCATGTCATCGCTTGGCTATTTTGGTCATTCTTATTGAATAGACGACAAAGTGTCATCGGTTCCCTAGTAATTTTACAAGTTGTCTCTGCTTCCTTCCGTTATGAATACTTCGCCTTTTTCACGATTTCATCCGATTTCTAAAATTCATTGGATTCGTACCCGTTTTTAGCTCCGCTGGCTGAAAGACAGTCGAGCTAATGTCATGGCGAATTGTCCGTCGTGCGTGCGTGCGTGCGTTAACTTTTTCCTTTAAACGACTTCTTCTCCCTATCCACTTGGCCAATTTGATTGAAACTTCATAAGAAGCATCCTCTCAATGTCCTCTCTTAAATGCCTTCATTTTATTTTAATCCATCCATTATTCTGGTTTCCATGGCAACCAAAAGAAAAAATAGTGAAAACTTAAAAAATCTTCTTCTCCGAAAGTGTCAGGCCGATTTTCAAATACTTTTGTAAATGTTCCTTGGGTGACCCTTTATTAGATTCCTTCAAGACATGCTGATTGGTTGAAAAACATGGGCGCCAGGGGGCGGGGCTATTTTGCCTTATATTACCATAGTGAAAACTTAAAAAATCTTCTTCTCCGAAAGTGTTGAGCAGATTTTCAAATAATTTTGTAAAAATGTTCCTTGGGTGACCCTTTATCAGATTTTGTCGAGCCATGTTGATTGGCAAAAAAACATGGCCGCCAGAGGGTGGGGCTATTTTGCCTTATATGGCTAAAGAGAAAACTTAAAAAATCTTCTCCTCCGAAAGTGTCAGGCCGATTTTCAAATAGTTTTTTAGAAATGTTCCTTGGGTGAACCTTTATTAGATTCCTTTAAGAAATGTTGATTGGTTGAAAAACATGGCCGCCAGGGGGCGGGGCTATTTTACCTTATATAGCTAAAGTGTAAACTTAAAAAATCTTCTTCTCCGAAAGTGTTCAGCCGATTTTCAAATAATTTTGTAGAAATGTTCATTGGGTGACCCTCTATGATATTCCTTCAAGCCATGTTGATTGGTCAAAAAACATGGCCGCCAGAGGGCGGGGCTATTTTGCCTTATATGACCATAGTGAAATCTTAAAAAATCTTCTTCTCCGAAAGTGCCTGGCTGATATTCAAATAATTTTGTAGAAATGTTCCTTGGGTGACCCTCTATCAGATTCTTTCAAGCAATGTTGATTGGTTGAAAAATATGGCGGCCAGGGGGTGGGGCTATTTTACCTTATATGGCTATAGTGAAAACCTAAAATATCCTCTCCTCTGAAAGTGTCAGGCCGATTTTCAAATAATTTTGCAGAAACATTTCTTTGGTGACACTCTACAAGATTCCTTTAAGCCATGGTGGTTGATAAAAAACATGGCCACTAGGGGGCAGGGCTGTTTGGAGGTTTACTGTTTGCCTTATGGCCGTGGAGCGATACTGGCCCTCTTGAGCCTCTTGTTCATGTTTCGTTCGAGATGAACGATTCGTACCAATTGGTTTTCGCTCTTTGGTCTTGGGGAACTGACTTGATCATTTTCTTTTGTTTATTTTTCAGTTTTCTACTGGCATGTTCAAACGAACTAAACAGACTTAATAATTCTTGCTATATGTTGACTATACATGTGAACTTTCATAATGCTCAATCTTGATCATAAATATCTTCTTTTTTTGTTTAATTACTTCGTATATTTTGTTTATATACTCCCGTTTTTGCTATCATATTTCTGCTAAACTGGAAGGAGAATAGACTTCTCCCTCTCCTTTTAAAGCTTGTGTCACACTTAACTAGAGGCAATAAACCTTAATATATGTTAATATTTAAGCACATATGTTTTTTTTTTTTATCTAATTGATCTAGTTAGAGGATTTAAAACAGTTTATTGGTAAAATAACCACTTGAGAAACTTCAGCTTGTATGACACATTATAGTTGCAGTGAATGTTAAGCAAACCGTAAACCAAATGGTTTCAGGACTAAACTTGTCATTTCACGACTAAACATCACATGCTGAATATCACATAGATCGTAGCATATAAAACGTTTAATCCCTACGTCAATATTGACCCTTTCTGCTCTTGGTAACCTTTTTATATAGGCTATGGTAGCCAGGTGAGCAATATAGGCACATCTTGGCCTTCTTGTTTAAAAAAAAATAGGGGACATTTGGCCTTCTTGTTCGAAATATTTACATCCTGTCTGCTTGTACAGGTTATTTAAATGTACTGAACTGCATCTGCTTCCTTTAAGTCATGCTTCAAAATCATGCGCGGCGTCTTTGATGCTTTGCATCAAAATTCTTCTTGTACATTACTTTATATGAAAGTCGATTCTTTTCAATAATTGAAGTCCTTGAAAAGTTGAAAGTGACAACTTTTATATTTGGTTAAGTCACCATGTACCACTAACGGTATTACTGCGCACTAACGGATTGCAGGGGCGTAGCTATCCCCCCATTCATGTGGACTCATAGGTATGCTAGAGGGATTCGGGGAAAAAAATGAAAACAATGGTGCAATCTTATGCATTACGGGCTTTCTGAGGCGTTATTTAGTACTGGAAAATGGACAATTTTAGGATCATAAATCAACAAATAAACCCTTTACTCGGCATATTTTTTGCTCTAAAATAGAGCTCAAATAGCAAACAAATACAAGCCCCGATTATGTTAATAATACTCAGATTTATTGTTTTGTCACCGGAGTGGAACACTTCTTTTTTTGTAACGGGAGTGGAACGCCGGCCTTCTCGCAGAGTCCGCCGCGTGTATTAGGGGAGAACTTGGGCCCAGAGGCCCCTTTCAGTGGAGAGGAACACTTTGTTTTGTCACCTGAGTGGAACACTTTTTTTTTTGTCACGGGAGTGGAACGCCGGCCTTTGGTAGGCGGGTTATTCGCAGAGTCCGCTGCGTGTATTAGGAGAGCACTCGGCTGCTTGCCGGTGAAATCTGAGCTGGGGCCGCATATAAGGCAAGTCCCGCCGTCTGCCCGCGCTTACGGCAAACTGCTGGCCTTGTTTCAAGCGAGCACTCCGCTGCTGGTAGGGGAAATATGAGCCGGGGCCGCATATGCTATAAGGCAGGTCCCGCCGTCTACCCGCGCAAACGGCGAGGTGCTGGTTCTGTTTCAAGCGAGCACTCCGCTGCTGTTATGGGAAATGTGAGCCGGGCCCCAAGTTGCTATAAGGTAGGTCCTGCCGTCTGCTCGCGCTTAAGGCGAAGTGCTGGCCTTGTTCCAAGCTAGCACTCCGCTGCTGGTAGGAGTAATGTGAGCCGGGGCCACATATGCTATAATGCAGGTCCCGCCGTGTACCCGCGCTTACGGCGAAGTGCTGGCCTTGTTTCAAGATAGCACTCCGCTGCTCGCCGGGGAAATGTGAGCTGGGGCCGCATATGTTATAAGGGCTATTATAATTTCGTATAGAAACTGCAAGGAACGTTTGATATGAGCATGTAGTCAAGTACGCATACTGCAACTTTGGCTATTTTTTTCTGTCAGAATCATGTCGATTTAGCCGCGTACTCGCGTATAGGCAGCTACGCGCCTGTTTGTCTAGAACAAAGGAAGGTCCGGCGTTTAGCGGTATGGCATTTGACGTCCGGACACAGATTTCCAGAGTTATTTCATCCAAAAGATGTTTTTATCTCTGGTTGTACCTGGGCCAGTCGACCGCATTGAATAAGCTCATATTGTTTATAGGTCTGCTCGATATATCAAGGTCGGGTTTATATAACTTATGTTGATTTAATATTTGATCAGATGAATCTGTTAATGATTATTTGTATCTGTCCTGTACTAATACAGCCTGCCTGATAAATGCTAACAATGTTGTTGTTGTTTATAGCGGTATGAAAGAAGTATAGCTAAGACCTTGTTGTATGTTGAGTGTATTTGAGCCAATGCATTGGAAAAGGTACACGATGACTTTTCTGAACAGTGTAGGTTCAGAACATCTTGTCCACCTGCTCAGTCTTATCCGAATCTACGCAAGTTGACATAATCTTCTTATAACCGTGTGCACGTTAAATATGAACAGTGCAGAGCTTGATCGGACTGTGTAAATTTACAGGTTGATCTGGATCTAAAGTGTTCTTAAAAGTCAAGTTGAATATTTTCCAACGCACGGGTTCATTTGTGTTTTTCTAGCATATATCTATATATATCTACGAAGCGAGCAATGTAGACCATACCTATGCTGTATGTACGTACACGATTATCGCGATCTAAATTGTTCTCAAATTTGTTGGGGATTTGAAGTCGTATATATAGCAGGATAAGGAATGTTTAAAAAAGAGTTTATAAGGAGTTATAATTATAATCACTTTTAAACAAACTACATGATTGTACATGTACATATGAGCCGTTCCACGAGAAACACCAACATTGTGGACTCTGCGTTAAGTATTGACCCGGATGAGCCTGCGCAGTCTAATCCCGGCCGACCCATTCCGTCTCAGGGTGATAGAGGTATAGAGCAATGATCCCTAAAACGAAACAGAAAATCCAATCGGAGGCGAAAAGAGTCTTTCCGGGTTAGCCTGCGCGACAAACCCGGACAGACAATTTTCGCCTCCTGTGGATTTTCTATTTCATGAATCATTGATCTATACGTCTATCACCCTGAAACGGGAAATGTTGTATTCGGAACGCCTCGGTACAGTTAAATATATGAATATATGTTGGTTTAAACTCGAAAGTATGATAATAGCATCTTAGCTCAGTCGGTTGAGCCGGTAAGATTAACGATTTCAGGCCTATGACATGGGTTCAATCCGACCACAATTTTCTTTTTTTCATTAAGCTTTGATCTATTTGTATGTATGCATATATATATTCAAATTTGTATTATTTTATTTATTTGTTTTATTTTTAGATTTCATTGTTTTCTTTAATTTTAATATTCATTATAACTATATTACATAAAGTTCATCAAAAACCTTGACAGAAATAGTGATAATAATATATCATCCTTATCATAATCATCATCATCATCATCATCATCATGATCATCACTATAATACGACCTCGACTGCATGGCTGTGTATGCTATAATATGTCGTTCTAAATTTGTATGGCACAATTATACCAGGTAAATATAAAATCACGAAAATTAAGTACATTGCGCGATTAACAATTACGTAGAAACAACATAAACAAAAACTAAAATAAAAAGATATACATGTAACCCATTACGACTCGAATTCATGACCTTAGCATTACGAGTTCAACGATCTTGTTAAACCGTTAACTTTGCCTTCGAACTGGCTGTGTGTCAGGATTTTACTTATAATCCAAACGGGCGCATATTGTTATGCTCATCCCTATTTGAACCCGGCCGTTAGCTCAATTGGTAGCGTATCTGACTCGTGATCTGGAGGTCACGGGTTCGATACCCGGTTGCGGCGACATTCTTTCGGGCGATTTTTCGATTGCCATTCACCTCTGATCTATGTGAGAAAGTAGTCAGTGGCTTCGAAAGAATGTTGTGTAAGTACTGGTGTGGGAAAGCCAGGAAAACATGGGTAGGTGCACTGACCGCCGTGATATGACCAAAGCTGTTGAAAGCGGCGTTAAACTCCAAACAAACAAACATCCCTATTTGAATAATAGAACAATCCATGACCTTTCGTCATGGCTCACTGCTCTAATTGGATCTATACAAGAACAATAATTCTAAGACGACAACGATATATTCGTTCGGTACAAAATGAGATGTGGCCCGCGCATGCGCAATCAGTGGCAAAACCGTAATGGTGGACTTATGAATCAAAGTTTTTGCTGTGAATCGTCTTTGCGGATTTATCGCAGTTTTTTAATACATCTCGAGGTGTCACTATGTGACCATCGAGTTATAAATTCAGTTCTTCTATACAACTGAAATTTATTCGTTGTCAGTGGATATTGTGCTATTGACATTTTTTTTGTGAGTGTGCTTCGCATACGTGGTCCGAGGTGTTGTTTTTAGACCATCGGTCACACATTTTTCGAGCTTTTCTAGCCGAATTTAGTTCTGACTTTAGACTTCGTGTGAAATAAATACATTACATTTCCACGTCTTATACGCTACATTTCTTCATGGCTGAACAAACTAGCAAGCCGGACGAGCCGGCGAAGAAGTTGATTGACAAAAATGATAAAACAAAAATGAAAAGAATTACAAACAATTCTAAATCCACGGCTATTGCCTCTGGATCTGAGAATTCCGACACTGTGATGTCTTTGCTCCAACAAATTCACAAAGATCAAAAGGTTTATTATAAAAAAGTGGATGACATGATGGACAGAATTAAAGTGCTTGAAACGTATGATTACGAGGAGCATGAAGATTATGATATGAATCCGTGGTCATACGAGGACCCAGATTGTGAGGAAGGTGAAATTGAAAACGAAGCTCCCTCTAACTAGGAAATTAGACAATAACAGTAGATTTGCTAGCATGTCTAAAAGATCAAAGGGACAGGAGATTACTGGTGAACCTCTGGAACAATGCTTAGCTACGAATTTAAATGATTTGTTTAGGAATGGAATGGACGAAGAGCAATACAATGCATTGTCAAAGGATGAAAACATTCCTACGCCTGTGAACTGTGAGGCGTTGGGAACAGTGAAAGTTAACCGGGTTGTCTGGGATGTTGCCTGAACCCAAAACAAATTCATAGACAAAAGATTTCAAAATGCAGAAACTGCATTGATTAAGGGATATATACTTATCTCCCAAGTGTCGCATGCTCTAGCTGAACTAGAACAGAAGGCCAAGGAAAAAGACATTGACTTGAGTAATGTTGTAGACCAATGTAAGGATGCTTTATCCCTGTTGGGACATTCAAATCGACTTCTCAATTTGGGTAGAAGAGAAGCATTGAAGCCTAATATCAAAGATTACACACATCTTTGCAACCCAAGTGTTCCAATTACTACAGAACTATTTGGGGATGACATCTCGCAAACTATTAAAGATATAGATGAGGGAGCTAAGATCGGCCACAAAATTCAGCATGGATGGCAAAATGATCAGAGGTCACGTGGAAGGGGGTTCTTCCGTGGCAGATTTAGAGGTAGAGGAAGAGGCTATCCAATGAGAGGATCTTATGATCAAAGCGGGTATAATTCAAACCCAGCAAAAAACTACAATCCCCGGAGAGGGTTACGGGGACATTACAAACACTAAAGCAAGTAAGTTATCATTTAAATACCACTTTTGAAGGAGGTAGACTAAAATTGTTTGCACAACAGTGGAAATTGATAACTAATGACCCTCTAATTTTAGACATAGTAAAACATTGTCATTTTAACTTTGACAATAATAGGCTACCAAGCCAATCCCATTTTTCTCAAAGATCATTTAATCAAAATGAATTAAGGATTTTGGATAAAGAAATCAAAGAATTGTTACAACACAAAGTTATTAAAAAAGTGGAACAGGAAGTAGGTCAATTTCTTTCACCTACTTTTTTGAAAGCTAAGAAAAATGGAGAGTTCAGAATGATTTTGGATCTGAAAAAGCTAAATGAATACTTGCATGAGTATTTCAAAATGGATCACTTTGAAAATGCATTGAATTTTGTGACTCCTAACATGTATTTCGCTTCTATTGACATTAAGAAAGCATATTATTCAATTCCTTTAGCCTCTGAACAGCAACGTTTCTTTTGTTTTGTACATAGAAATGTAGTTTACCAGTACTGTGTAATGCCAAACGGTGTTGGCCCAGGACCGAGGTTGTTCACTAAGCTTATGAAGCCAGTGTATGCAAAATTGAGAAATGAGGGCCATATAAGTACTGGCTTTATTGATGACAGTCTTCTGTATGGGAATACTAAAGATACATGTAAAAACAATGTGAGTGTCACAACCCAGCTCTTAAATGATTTAGGCTTTATACTGAATCTAGAGAAAAGCATTCAGATCCTTACTGAAATTATTGTGTATCTAGGTAATGTTATTGACTCAGTGAAGATGATTGTCTATTTACCGATAGAGAAAAAAGATAAGATGAAAATTGCCTGCCAAAAGTTACTGTTTGGTATATATGTTAAAATACGTGATCTGTCTCAAGTGATTGGTCTAATTGTATCTTCTTTCTCTTGTGTTGAATTTGGAAAACTGCATTACCGTAACCTGGAAAGGGGGAAAATAGAGGCATTGAGGTTACAAAAAGGAAATTATGATGCTTACACAATGCTTTCTTCTTCCATGAAGATTGAACTCCAATGGTGGGTTGAAAACATTCATTCTCAGTTACGCAGAATTAGACATAATAGCCCTGATATCATTGTTCAGACTGACAGTAGTCGTCTTGGTTGGGGGGCTGTTTTTGGAAATCAAACAATAGGAGGCAGATGGACAGAGGAAGGGAAAGAGTTGCACATTAATGCTTTAGAAATGCTTGCAATTTTCTTTGCAATGAAATCCTTTGTCCATGACGTCTCAAACAAACATGTCAAAATACTGTCGGATTCAATGACGGCGGTCAGTTATGTGAACAATTTCGGTGGGATCAAATCTCTTGTTTGCGATAGGATTAGCAGAGAAACCTGGCATTTCTGCATACACCATAATATATGGCTCACATGTTCTCATATACCAGGTGTCGAAAATGAGGCTGACAAACCATCTCGTGTATTTAAGGATCACATAGAATGGAAACTGGTTGTACGATATTTTAATCGTATATGCGAGAAATACGGAAAACCTGATATTGACTTATTTGCAACCAGATTAAATAAGAAAGTCAAAAAAATGTGCTCATGGTATCCTGATCCGGATGCATGTTACATCAATGCTTTCTCTCTGAACTGGAGTGATATTAAATTTGCTTATTCATTTCCACCTTTCAGCTTGGTGGGGCGTTGTATTCAGAAGATACAAACATACAGAGCAAAAGACATTTTGGTTGTACCTCTGTGGCCAACACAAACTTTTTTCCCAGTGCTGATGAGACTACTTGTCGACAGCCCATTGATACTACCAAAAACAAGTTCAATTCTGAAACTGGGTCAGTCAAACCAGGAACATCCATTGGAAAAACAGTTAGTGATGATTGCATGCAAAGTATCCGGAGATCCTTTAGAGACAGAGGTCTTTCGCGGAACGCTACCAAAATTATCATGTCCTCATGGCGATTGTCCACAAAATGCGAATACAAAACTTATATATCGAGATGGTTCCTCTTCAGAGGTAGTCGAAAGATTGATAACGTTTCAGTTTCTGTTAATGAAGTCATAGAGTTCTTAACAGAACAGTTCGAGCAGGGTCTAGGATATTCTGCTCTTAATACGGCTAGATCTGCACTTTCGTCATTGGGAATCGTTTTGGGTGGTTTTTCAGCTGGAAATCATCCTATGGTGATACGTTTCATAAAAGGCGTGTATAATTTGAGACCACCTATTAGTAGATACACTCATATATGGGATGTTGATAAAGTGCTAATATATCTAAGGAAACTATCCCCAGTAAGGAAAATAAGTCTTAAAGATTTAACATTGAAGCTCACCATGTTGATGGCTCTTGTGAATACAGCGCGTTGCCAGACATTACACTTGTTATCTGTAAATAACTTGAAGAAGCTAGAGTTCGTATTACAATTGGACAGTTTAGTTAAACAAAGTCGACCAGGTGTCAACACGTCTTATTTCCATTTAAAATGTTATCCTCCAGATAGGAGATTATGTGTTTATACAGTTCTAAGAGAATATCTACATAGGACAAATATGTTCAGGAAAGATACAGATTCCAAATTATTATTAAGTTACTGTCGACCACACAAAGCAGTGCGTAAAGATACAATAAGTCGATGGGTTAAAGTTGTTATGTGTAGAGCAGGAATTGACATTAATGTGTTCGGACCTCATTCAGTTCGTGCAGCATCTGCATCTAAAGCCAAGTTAATGGCTGTGCCGGTGGCTGATATTATGAAAACGGCAGGATGGAGTAAACAGCAAACTTTTGCAAAATACTATGATAAAAAGATTGTGACAGAAAACTTGGTTTCAGAAGCTGTTTTGAAACTTTAGGTATGCTGGTACTTCTTAAAACATATTTGACATGATACGCTTTAAAGTCTCATTTTGTACCGAACGAATATATCGTTGTCGTCTTAGAATTTAAAAATTAGCCGAGACTTACCTGTAAGTTGAAGGATGATTGTAATTCTACAAGTACAACGATTTGAGAGAGGAGACAAAATGCCTATACCCAACTATTTATCATGTTTATTTCTTACTGGCATCATGCCAAATATGGACTGTGAAGACTGATTGCGCATGCGCGGGCCACATCTCATTTTGTCTCCTCTCTCAAATCGTTGAACTTGTAGAATTACAATCATCCTTCAATTTACAGGTAAGTCTCGGCTAATTTTTAAATTATCGTCGCATGAATAAGTATCAACCCGTCACTACTCATTGATTCACGAAATTTGTATATGTTGCGTTACTGATTCACAATTCTCACGATAGCACATATCGATATTGTTGAACATATCATTCTCGCTATCTCGTTAAAATACAAGTATTCTTTTGTTGTATTTTAATGTATTTACTATATGAATTGCAACATCGTAGCTACTTTGAATCTTTAAAGAGAAGCAAATAAATACAACCTACCATTATTTACAAGGGGGTAGAAGAAAGGGGGTACTTAAACGATTTAAATTGATTATTATAATGAAAACATGTGATGTGTTCATTTTATTACCCTAGATGCGTATCTAGCTATAATACTACAACTTGTACTTTCCGAAGCGCGACAGACGTTAAACTGCATTGTGATTTATTAAAAATCGACTCGACATATATTCTTGAAATTTCGGCAAATGGTAGATGAACACGTCTCCTAAATTATATATCTTTTAAATAAAAATCTCTCTGGCGACATTTTAATAAATCAGAAATAATCTTATAACTGTTAAAATGTTTTCGCGAAACTATCCTTTTAATTTGCATTTTGTTATCTAATTTGTCACCGCAGATGTATGGAATTGATAATAGCACGCAGAGAATTCTATTCCCTTCTGTCTGCCGTCTATTTTATCCGAATACCAAACGAGAAAGTGGTGGTCTTTTCATTAATCACACTATCATTGTCGCAACAACATACGTTTGACGTCAAACGAGAAAGTGGTGGCCATTTCATTAACCACACTATCATTGTCGCAGCAACATACGTTTTAACGTCAAAACAACGTTATTTCAAGGGTATGATTTCACCTTAACACCGCTTTAATAGTATTTCAGTTATATCACGGCGCTTCCTGTGTAAATTATTAGTTCTATCGGTGTTATTTATCAGAGTCACCTATATTAGTTCTATCGGTGTTATTTATCGGAGTCACCTATATAGTTAGGCAATAAATAATTACTGACTCAGAGTCACCTAAACACTTAGGCAATAAATCATTACTGACTCGGAGTCACCTATATAGTTAGGCAATAAATCATTACTGACTCGGAGTCATCTATATGGTTAGGCAATAAATCATTACTGACCCGGAGTCACCTATATAGTTAGGCAATACATCATTTCTGACTCGGAATATCCTATATAGTTAGGCAATGAATCATTACTGACTTGGAGTCACCTATTTAGTTAGGTCATACATAATTACTGACTCGGAGTCACCTATATAATTAGGCAATAAATCATAACTGACTCGGAGTCACCTATATAGTTAGGCAATCAATCATTACTGACTCGGAGTCACTTGTATAGTTGGGCAATAACTCATTACTGTCTCGAAGTCACCTATATAGTTAAGCAATATATCATTACTGAATCGCGCCGTTTGCGTGAACAAATCTCAAAGACAGAACCCGCTCATCACGGAATTCGAACCCGGGATATTTCGTTAGGGAGGCCGACGCTCTATCACCGCACAATTGTCTTCTACATTTTCGTTTGGCCTGGCTCCATTAGGGGCTTAAGATATGTGACAGATACGGAGGGAGCGTGTGCCGCTTTGTACATTTCCGTAACAAACTGATGTAAAAACCTTTTAAAATTGCATAAATTAATTTTATTGTAATATAATGCCTCCAGCGCAGAATGCAAATGATTGTTATTTAGTTCATGGTGCTAAAGATAATTATAAAATCTACAATAAATATTAACATATACATGAACCCTTTCACTGTCGAATTTCACAAAGTCGACTCTTTTATATTGAAAATTGGACGACTTTATTTTTCGTCCAACAGGAAATTTGGTAAAATGTTGAAGTGGCAAACAATTCAGATTTCAGGAGAGACAGCTCGTTACGTGCTGTCGCACTTAAATCTGCATTGTCTGCAAACGCTTTTCATTGCCTTTGACAGTGAAAGAGCTATTACATTCGTTAACTAAGCTGAATGTGACGCTCGCCAAAGCTCGTGGCATATCATCTTAGTAAACTCTTTTTTTAAAAGCTAAAATAAATAATCACTCTTGAAATATCATCTATATACGTGTTTAGTATTCACCCTTCTCTCATATGTTGTAAATATCACAGTATATATGTACCTTTATACCATCATGATCAAATGATTTGATTGATTGTTTGGTGTTTAACGCCGCTTTCAACAGTTTTCAGAAATATCACGGCGTTTCCGGGGTAATTTACTGGTCCAATTATTGAATGTTTTACGTACATGCTCGTTAAATAACACAACTTTCCTTCAATAGTCTAAAGCATTACGTCGAAAAGTAGTGTTTAAAAGCAGGATAATTATCAACATTATTTTTTTATTTACATGAGGTAACACAATAAATAATTTTCTAAAAGGATCTGAAAATCATCATAAAATATTTTGCACCAACATACAACATTCATACACAACGTTCGCCATTGTCTAATATCGATTATACCAGTGTGTATATATATATATACAAGTTCTTTATTATGAATCTGTGAAAAGCGGCATTCGTCTACCACCAATGGACTTTTAGTCAATATGAAAAAGCAGCCAGATGTTGTGAGCAAGCTGGGAAATATATGATTGGGTAACAGGCCGCCGTGATGTAACCGAAACGATGTTGAAACGACGTTAAAACCCAATCAATCAATGAACCTTTATTAGTTAGCCTTATTTAACACCACTTTATAAATGTTCGACATCTTTCTTATGAGCGTGTAAAACCTCCAGGGCATCGAATACATCGAGAAAGACATTGGACTTCGGAAATCCCTTAAAGAACCCTCCATTTGTTAAAACGTTCTCGGCCGTTTTGGAGATACCCGTCAATATGACGTTAATGTCGAGTCCCTTATACTGCTTTATAACTTCCTGAAATATACTCATACCTGCCATATCAACGTACTGTATCATGGAACAGTCTATTACCACGGTTTGCGGTTTGGTAATCTCACCTTCCTTTCCGATGTGGTTGGCTTTCTCAGAATTTTGGTCTTTCAACGCGCTGTCTACGTGATAGATAGTTTCGTCTTTGTAACGCACCTTTTCAGAACCGTCTCTCTTCTCCCATCGCTTAAGTTGCTTTTGATACGCTTGTGGGTTGAGCACTTCTCTGTATACCTGTCCCTTGAATCGTTCTGCCGTTGCAAAATACAAACTTACAGGAAATCGAAATATGGCGACATCGGACTTAAGCGTGCCTTTTCTCCGTCCATTCGTCCTATACAATACGTCCTCGTACGAAGCCACCCCAAGATTGTACCCGGATGCAAGTTGATTCTGTACAACGACAAGCAGTACCGAAACCCCAACACCAATCATAAGACCATAGTCCAGATCGATCAGCACCGAGGTGGAATTGGTCACGATCCAGATGATGAAATCATATTTGTTTATTTTCCAGATGTTGGGCAGATTTCTGTACTGTAGTAAAAGCTCTTTCATCGAAACGATAATCATTGTGGCAAGAACAGCGACCGGTAATGATTCAAACAGTTGACCAATGACAAGGATTATGAGTAGGAAGACAATTGTGGTTGTTATTCCGTTTAAAGTGGTTCGGGCACCAAGAGAGCTGAGAATCATGGTTCTCGGAGGTGCTGTGGCAGTTGGAAAACATCCGAAAAAGCCTGAGAACAGATTGCTTAATCCATAGGCGACCAATTCCTGACTGTCATCAATCTTGATACCGTGTTTCTTAGCCGTAAGTTTGGCTAGAGTAATTGTCATGGCGAGACATAGAATCCCCATAACAATGACGTCTGCGAATAACCCACTGGCGTTGTCGAGCCGGGGTACAAAGGGCGCTTCAAAACCGCTGGGGATAGATCCAACTATGTTGACATCGAACTCCCGTTTCAACTTGACTAGATAGGAAATAAGGGTAGCAACGACGACAATTATCATGTCGATGGGTATCGGCATTTTCATCTTTTCTCTGTACCTTTCATTTATACCTATCTTCACGGCGAGTAGAATGATCATACTTATTATGGAAATGATCAGGTCAGCTATTTTAGTTGTACCAATTTTGCGAAAGAAATCGATGTAGAAAAAAACCAGCTTTCCAGCACCAGAGAACGATGCCGTTTTGACTCCGAATGTTTTTGGAACTTGACTGGAGGCGATGTGAAAGGCTGCTGCAGTTGTGAATCCACCAATGAACGACGTTGATAGATACGACGTCAGAAAACCAAGCTTTAGAATCCCCATTATTACAAGCAGCAGTCCCGACAAGAATGAACAAGCCATGGCCGTGCCAACTTTAACGTGCAAGATTTCAGCGTCGCTCGGCCCTAGTGAT
>JASEVX010000003.1:62685922-62723422 GCA_031761405.1 Serripes groenlandicus
AAATAAAACTTGAGGTATTTTATGTATTTCTCTCTTATATCATTGAAGGGTATGACAATAGGAGATGGAGAACATCTTCAAAATAGTTTGTATTACAACATATACACTATCTTGCATGGTAGGGTATCTGCGATATTGCGATATCTTCATCTAGTCGTTCTGAACCAATTGAAAAATATTGCTGAGCTTATTTGGTATCATCGGGAAATGTTTACTCTTTTGAACAAATCTGAAATCTTTTACGTAAACTGATTTCTTTCAGGGCCCCTTTTATACATCGGAATCAAAAACTGTGTACTCCAAGTAGACTAAAAGTGTTTTGCTTCAAAGAAACTTAATAGTGTTTTCAACCATACAATCATTGTCTATTCATCATATATATTTTTGAAAAACTTGGTTCTGATTTCAAAGTACAATTTAATTAATCTTTGCATTTTAACCCTTTCCCACATACAACAAATCTGTAGCAGACGACTTTGAACATATTTTGTCAACAAATAGAAAATCTCTATAATTAAGCAGTATTGGTTGCCCTCCTTGGCGTTTAGGGTGACCGGGTTAGCATTACGACTGACTGGTTGATGTTAGGATAAATGGATCAGTAGCACTGGTAACTTACCCAGGAAAACGCCGTGATATAACTGAACAATTAATGAAAGCGGAGTAAAGCACCAAACAATCAATCAGTCAATCAATGTGCAAGTACTTATTTACGGTATCAACAAAATGAGAGACAAAATAAATATGAGATTGTATCGGGATTCTTTTAAATAGTGTCTTCATAAAACAACAAAAATGTTCTAAAACATAACAAAATATGACCTTTAATACGGCATCGTAGAATGTCGTTTTTCTCAGTGCCATACTTATGTTTGTTTTTTGTTCAGTACAACTCGAGATACCCGACAAAATATAAGATATAGCTTCAGACAGATGGACGGACGACGCCAAACCAATATCACATCTGCCTTTGGTTGGCGATAACAACCATAATACATATGCAACGCATGTATATCTAGATCAACCAGTGTATCCCAGTCGGATCTAAATTTCAACTAATCACCAATTAGTCACCAAAACTTTCGAGCAGTACTAACACACGGTTTAAATAAGATAAAATGACTCCATAGACCGGTCTGTACTCAGAGAACATGTTGTAAATGCATACATAGATTATTTTCCATGAGCATGACTCATATACAGTTAGGGTTAACTCTTTCAGCGCCAAAGGCAATATTGAGCCTTTTGCAAACAATACAGATTCAGGTGAGTCAGCTCGTAACGAACTGTCTCACCTGAAATCTGCATTGTTTGGCTGTGAGTTATAAAAATATTCCAAAAATCCTATAACATGAAAATAGAGACGTCCCAGTTTGAACATGGAAGAGTCTACTTTAAACAATTCGGCGCTGAAAGAGTTAACGTTTCAAATCACTAACAAAACAAATAACGATGGCTTGAATAAAGAAAGAACGAATTTATAAAAGCACACTATCTCATCTTTCATTTTGTACTTGTTGACTTTTACACACGTTAAGATTTCCATTTCTTGATTGATTTCAATTAAACAGGTAGTTCCAGCAGTTTCGGTTCGAGCGCGAGTGTTTCTGATCACGTGGTTTTCTGGCCAAAGACGATAACTTGCAGTTAAGTTGACGGTCAGGGTGCATCTCAAAATGAATTAAAATGATCAAAATATTTGCATCTGTCAAACAAATGCCAAATTTGTATGTGACTTATATATACGTGTATTCATAAATGCCAACTTGTATGTGGCTTACACATATTCACAAAGGCCAATTTGTATGTGGCTTACACCTATTCACAAAGGCCAACTTGTATGTGGCTTACACATATTCACAAAGGCCAACTTGTACATTTTTGTACGGAAGAGCTCAATGAATAGTGTTGCAATCGATGAGTTTGTTTGAGCGACGAGCGTAAATATTATATTTCAACTATGAGTAGCACCTGTCTTACTGAGACGTCCATAATGGCGCCACTAATTATCATACCAGACCCTCACATATCTCAAGAGAAAACAAACAGATTGAACTTTACGAAAGTTGAAAACTAGTCGTAATTGACGATGTTGATCTACATTCACACAGGTCACAAAATAATAGAAAATATGCAAGAAATTGAACGAATGTGAAAGAATTTTAAATCAAATTGCAATTGATGAAGAGCTAACTTGTAGTAATAATGAAATATAATGATTGATGTGGAAACAATTAACTGTAACGTAAAAAAATACATTTGCAACGAAATTTGCAGTAAATTGGAAAAATATTAGAAATGCAGGAATAATAATTGGAAGAAGAAGATCACTCACATTATTAAAAATGTTAATAATGGGGTGGTGATGGTAATGATGATGATGATGATGATAAGCATCATCATCATCATCATTTAAAGAAGAAAAAGTACGATGAGGCAAATAATGTAAATTAAAAATGATAATAATTTTAGTAATAAAGTTAATTATAAAATAATAATAATAATAATAGTAATAATATAAATGATAATTTAAAAAAAGTGTTTAAAGTAATGATGGAAATAATGTTAGTAATAACAATGGTAACAAGAAGAAAAAGCAACAAGAAGGATAGGGATACTAGATACTACTTATAGTAGTAGTAATAATGATAATAATAATAATAATAATAATTATAATAATAATAATTATAATAATAATAATTATAAAAACAGTTATAACAATGATAATAATAATGAAATAAAAATAGAAGTAATAATAGTAATACTAATTTTAATATAATAAATTAAAACACTTACAGAGGACCAACCACTCGCTTTTATGTTCACATTAAACTGGTCTTTGTCTAACAGTCAGTCGGTAATCATGTGCCCATAATACGTACGAGTATTTATAATATATATATACATCTTCCAGAGGGCTAGAATAGAGGGAGTGAACAGGTCTTTCCCACACAATATTGATCTTATTACTCAACCAAATCCTATGCTGTATGTACTCAAAAGAATCGTCTCATTCTTTTGAGTATCCACAACATAGGGTTTGAATGTCAAATAAGGATTTCAGAACACGAAAAACGCCCCTACATGTTTGACTGTCATGGCGGGCGGTCACGGTTTCAGCAGCTCCGGAAGATATGAAAATTGAAAGAGACACTTATAAATACTTTGTGCATCGATGTATGTGAGAGTGAGAGAAAAATGCACAATTGGATTCGAAGAAAGACAATAGCTATCGATATACTATTCATATAGGTAGCCATTTAAATTTACCCTTCGGCGAAGTATATGTTAAGATTGATTGAACTTCGCTCACGCAAAGTAGAACAACAAGAGGCAACTAGCGGCGAAAATTGCTCGATTAAAGCCCCGTTAAAGGTTTCACGTGATACAATGAGGTGCGACACAGGGTAAATATTTAACCATTTCTCTTATTTTACTTGTACTTAAGGCTAGAATGAAATAAAAATATGGACAGAGATAACTCAAATCACTCATCGTTTAGCAGTCCAAATGACGATGATGTATACTTTGGTAATGCCACCATCTCTCAAGTGGTGAAGCCACAACAATCATACCAAGACTTAGATCGGGCACTCGACAACCAGCCGAAGGATGTATATATTGCAGATTGTATTCGACTATGTAAGGATGATCCCGATTCTGTTCACGATTATAGAGAAAGTCTTGAGAAACGTGCTACACCGAATCAGACATGTCCAAAAACAAAACTTTTAAACCGCAGAAATACCCCGAACTCGTCTAAATCCCGAAAACTATCCGATGATTGCTATATCCTAGAAATGTTTACGAAGGGCAACTGCAGCCGTGATATACTCGATGTTTTCAGCAGTTCCACGAACGACACTTACGACTAAAGTGCTAATTTAATAGCATATACTATACACGAATCAAATATGAACACCCAAACACCAACGCAGAGTCACTCCTGATCGAAAGTCTAAATACCGAATATAACGACCATGTTGTTGAACTTGCAATCTGATCTTGCAGCGGTGTCTAATGTAGTTAAACATAACAATGCAATCCTGATGTACATAGCCAATGATACTAAATCGATCTCCACTAACGCATTGCGAAGTAGGTTTGGAGACACCGCAGCGGTTGATAAACTGCAAAATGACGTCGAATACTTAAACAACAGTATGGCGTGCATAACTAAGGCTGTGGTGAATTCGGAAAGTACGGCATCCAAATAAATTAATCGGGAAGCAAGTATCGGTAAGGAAAACTCAAATGCTGAACACAATCCTATATTTGCAGATATCGTAAAATCGAAGCAGCCTAATCTGGCTCCCCTATTAATTGAGAACAATACAGACAAAATCATGAACTCAATCAAAGAAGCGAAAAAAACAAAAACAAAACAGGATTAAAAAAGGATACCTCTCTTTCTGTTAATTCAACTAAACCAAGAAAGGACAACGAAAATAATGCGACAATTCATATTAAAATACACGACAGGGAAATACGTCGCAATAAACAACAGAACGAAAGTCCAAACTATCACGAATATACAGACGATCAAGGTACGAAAGATCACAATCATAGGCCGTCGGCCGATAAATTCATTGCTGTGGAAAAGAAAAAGATTGTGTCATACTATGTAGAAAACATACCGTGAAAACGAATATAACGATGACTACAACAAATGAAAATAATTCACAGTCACAGAGTGTCACGAAATCGATGAGTACTTAACTCGCGCGTCATGCGATAAGGGGTCGAATCGATTTGGTGATTGCCTTTTGGAGTTGTGCAAATCGCTTGATATGCGCATTATAAACGGAAGGGTTGGTAAAGACTGTAATGTAGGTAATTACACGTGTTTCACCCATAACGGAGAAAGTACAGAAGACTATGTGATAGCCAGTCATTGTAACTTTGACATTTTGTTAATTTTTTGTGTACATAATTTCAATATATTTTCTAATCACACCCCTATTTCGTTTAACCTACGGGTAAACAACGCTCAAAGTGAAAGTTCAATGTGGGAAGAGCGTGTCATACATAAATGGGACTCTGAATTTAAAGATAGTTTTATCCATGATGTCGGTACCTCGATCAATAATCTTTGCTCTAGTTTAGAGGGTAATATGTTACTTGACTGTGATTCTGATCGTTTAGTTAACATTTTCACTGATTTCTTAAGCAGTAAGGGTAATGCATATTTTGAAAAACACATAAGATATAAGAAAAATGTATTTTCAAATGACAACTCTAGTTATTCTATGAAAACATTGTTTGATGAAAGTTGCAAACAGAAAAAGATGCTATATGAAGGAGCACTAAGAAATTACAATTTGAAAAAAACCGATGAAAATAGAAAATAATTTCTCTTGATAAAGAAAGATTATAAGTATCATTGTGGAATCACCAAACGTAAATATAACAGACATTTGGCTAAGGAACTTGAAAACTTAAAAAATAAAAAACCGAAGGAGTTTTGGAAAATCTTTAAGCATAAGACCAATGGTCAAAGTAACAACTCTGATATTGAGCTTTGTGAATTTTTTGAACATTTTAAAACATTATCATAATTGAAGAAGATACCGAATGCCAGAATTTCGTAAATGACTATGACATTAAATCAAATGAATGCATCTACGATGAATTAGATGAGCTATTTACAATTATGGAAATAAGAAAATGTATTAAAAAGGCATGCCCTACCGACAATATAATGTATGAATATTTCAAGGAGCGTATAGATTGTGTAGATAAACCCTTGCAAATCCTCTTTAATTACATGCTCGACAAGAAAACCTACGGAAGTCATGGTCCCAGGGTTTAATCGTACCTATTCATAAGAAAGAGGATCGATCAGATCCAAATAATTACGGAGGAATAACCCTTACGAGCTGTTTTGCAAAACTATTTACATCTTTAATCAATGAGCGTCTAAAAATGTGGTCGGTAAAATATCATGTGATCAGTGATGCACAATTTGGCTTTAAAGCTAATTTCAGTACAGTAGACGCTATATTCCTACTCAATTCCTTTATTCAGAAACAATTCCGGGATGAGAAACAATTGTTCTGTTGTTATACAAAAATGTTTAATAGTATTAAGTATAATTCGTTCATTATACAAAGATGTAAAATTATGTGTTAAACATCTAAATAACGTATCTGATCTCTTCGATTGTAACGTTGGATTATTGCAGGGAGAGACCATGTCACCAATATTATTTTCAATGTTTGTAAATGACATTGAATTATGTTTACAACAGAATACAGCTCATGACTTTACGTTTGGCCAATTATCCATTTATTTACTCTTATTTGCTGACGACTCGGTTTTAATTTCAGATACCGAGGACGGTCTACAAAATTTATTGGATGCTTTCAAATTATATTGTAAAAAGTGGAAACTAACAGTAAATGCTGACAAAACCAAAATAGTTGTTTTTCAAAAAGGCAGGAAGGCTCAAAATCGATACAATTTTAAATACCGTGGCAAAAGTATAGAACAATTGCCCACTTTTAATTACTTAGGAATTGTTTTTACTAGTAACGGGACCTTCCATAATGCTATTAAAACATTGGTTGGTAAAACTAATCGGACTCTGAGCGATTTATTCACTATTACTAGGGGTAAAGAAATACCATTAACAATTATGCTTGATTTATTTGATTCCTTTGTCGCGTCTATTATTTATTATTCGAGTGAAGTGTTGGGCTTCTTAACTTGTGAATTGGTAGAAAGATTGCATAGAACATTTCTTAAGAGATTATTAAAAGTAAAACCCTCAACTAGCAATTCTGCTATATATGGAGCGTTTGGAAGATTTCCACTCTATGTCATTATTAAAATTAGAATTATTAAATATTTAATAAAACTCTTTACTGAAAAGTGAAATAATTGTATCCTTTCTACATTATTAAACTATAATGTTAATCGAAATAGTAGCGATTCAAATGCTGATTGGGTCAGAAACGTTCAACATTTGCTACAGACTATTGGATTTTATGATGCATGGTTATTCCCAGCATCTGTTAACATAAAGACGTTCATTCCAGTTTTGCGACAAAGATTGATCGACATGTACATAGCTGAATGGTATATTGACGTAAATATTAAACCTTCACTGATTTTATACAAACGTCTAAAAACCACTTTTGATAGGTCTTGCTACGTTGAAAAAATGAATATTCCAAATAACAGAAATGCCGTTGCGAGATTACGCTTATCGTCACATCAATTACTTATTGAAACAGGTCGAAATAGAAAAATCAAAAGAGCAGATAGGAAATGTACTCTCTGCAATTTAAATGACATTGAAGACGAGTTTCATTTTATGCTAGTTTGTCCTTTTTAACAAGAACTAAGCCATATATATATAAAGAAGATGTATTACAGAAATCCTAAAATGTACAAATTCATTTATATGTTAAACTAATCAAATCTAAATGTTTCAAATGCAATTGGAATATACTATACCAAAGCTAACCACAAAATAATAAGTGTACTTAATATAGTAAATGATGAGACGTTGAGAGTTATGGCTCCTTTTCCTGTTGAGCTTATTGCTTAACATGGCATGAAAACATAACACCAAGCGCTTTATCCGAATATCTGCATACTTATATGCTCCGCTAATTTCAAACATTATTTCCGCCTTCTTGGGAAGTGCATTATTCTTTCAAAATATTATTTTGTTAAACTGTAAGTCTATTTTTCTTCGTATGCACATGTATATTGTAAATGTTTTGACGATGAACCATATGTGTTTAAGTCTTATGAATAAACGTCTGTTCTGTTGTGTTCTGTTCTATAATGATTACGACGATTGGAATGAAAACATTGACAGCTGGGCAAGTAGTAACGCAGAAGCTTACTAACTTGTTATAATTAATTATTGATAATGTATAAGTACGCTTTTCTATATCTTACATTTATGACTTTAAACCTTATGTGTTGGAATGCGCGTGGCATTATGTCATCAGCATTTGCCCTTAGGCATTTCTAGATGAAAACAGTGTAGACATTTCAGTGATTGTAGAACACAAACTCATGTCACATTATCTTTTTTTTTTTAACTCAATAAACAGTAAATACGAAGACTTTCTCCGTAGCGGACACTTCGACTGACCAATATGGACCACTGAAGTGTGGTCAAGGAGGGGTGGGTGTCTATTCTTTTTAAGAAGTGTCTCAGTCAGAATATTAGTAAAGTAGACTGCTTTCAAAACGAACGTATACTGCTCATCAAAATTGATAGAAAATTGTATAAATCCTTCTATATAATAGGCGTATACATGCCAGCAGATAGTTGCATTGATACATATGCAGAAACGTTGTATTATCTGAGTGCAATTACACACAGTTGTTCACAAAACGGCAATGTTATCGTTTTAGGAGACTTTAATGCAACATTATTGTCATATGTACAAACTAAGAATAACGAGCACCAATCGGATAAGGATGAGTTATTCAGTGACTTTCTGTCTGATTCAGGATTAGTATACCTTTGAAATACCCCATTGCTTCCAAACATTGAATATACATATATAAAAACCCGGGCAATTATCGACCATATGTACTTGTCGAAACGTCGTTCATTAAGAAATGCATGGACATTGTAACGATAACCGAACAAGAGGTAATTACTTCTGACCATTGACCCTTAATCGCTAAAATCCAACTGCCGCAATTGTCGCAACAAGCCCAACAATACCAAAACAGAGACATAGTCGCATGGAATATATGTACAGATGATATCATAGAAGAATATCACAAAAAACAAGAGGATAGCCTATTGACCGATATTACACATAGCTATACTACTCCAAACCAATTATCGGATTACCTCGAAGCAGCGATTAACAATGCATCAATCGAAACCCTTCCTAAACACAAATTTAATAGACACGCGAAACCATATTGGACTGCCGAAGTAGAAGCGGCTCACACTTACTCGCGAGACAAACGCAATATATGGTTACATGAAGGGAGACCACGTGGTATGTCTTATCCCTCATAGTTTAATTATAAGGCGGCCAAACAAAAATTCAGAAAACCCAACCTATAGCATCGAACAACTACATTAACAATATTTTCCAAGAACTCGAACGAAGTCCTCAGCTAGACTCTAGTCTTTTGGAATTCAATGAAGCGTCATAAGAAAACACCCGGCAACACACATCAGAAATAATATACAAACATATTAATTAAAAAGCTGAAAATGTCAAAATCGGGTTTGAAAAATACTTTACTGATATATTTAATACCCATGAGTTAAATCTCAAACTTAAACTGGAAATAAAAGTCGATGAAACGCTGGAAAATTATGCTAGAATAAAACCTACTACAATTACACCTTCACAAATAGTAGAATGCGAGTTCCCATGCGACGAGGTTAAAAAGTCCATATCATGACAACATCACAAATGAGCATATCATATATGGTAAAACACCAATAGTGCATGCCTCGGTAGAGCTATTTAACTCTATTCTACGCTTTGAAAGTACACCCGACTCCTGGCGTAATAGTTACATATTACCGATTTACAAAGGCTCCGGAAACTCAAAAAACGACCCTACCAGTTATAGGCCAATTTCACTGATACCATCATTCTGCACCTTTTTTGAGAAGATAGTGGTAGATAGAATGCATTCTATATTATTATAATGTAATATAACCATATTTCCATCTCCACAGCAACAAGGTTTTCAAAAAGGGCTACGTTGTATTACAACCGCGTTTTGCCTACAGGAAACTATAAACGAACTCGCAGATCTACATTGTATAGCCTTCGTGGCTTTCATTGACTTTAAATGTGCCTTTGATAGCGTATGCCGCAATGCGCTATTTTATTTACTCCATAATCTAGGAATAGTTGGAAAAGATATAGAGGATAATGAGGATAATTGCTATACAAACTTGAATTGCTTTGTCATGGCAAATGGCAATAAATCACTCCCAGTCGCGGCAAAACGCGGCGTACGTCAGGGAGGGGTCGTTTCCACATTTTATTATCTAATCTTTATGAATTACTTACTTAAAGAACTTGAAAATTCAGAGTATAACTTAGTTTCTATTCGCCAATCCATGCTAAATGTGGGAATCCTGCGTTTGCTGATGATTTATCTGTAATTGCATTAACGCCTATGTATCTGCACAATTTGCTTGACATTGTGTACAGGTATTCCTTTAGAAGGAAATTCGAAGTAAATTGTAAGAAATGCAATGTCGTTGTATTTAACAATAGCAAAAAGGAAAATGCCCTTATCAAGTTTTTACGGGGAGGATCCTACATTCACGAAATTGACAGTGTTGTACATCTCGGAATTCAACAGGATGGATCTCTAAAAATAACAAATCGCATTTCAGAACGCTGTCAGAAAGCTAAAAATGCCTATTATGCAATGGCTGATTTTGGTATGAGACCGTATGCATTAAATCCATTAACTTCTGTTAAGCTGTATAGTACAATCATTATCTCAATAGCGTTGTATGGGTGTGAGCTATGGAGTAATAAAACAAGTTGCGACGTACTTAACCATTTGCAACATTTTATTGTTAAAACTATTCAGGGATTTAATATCAAAACAAGGTCTGATATGTACGAATCAATGCTTGGAATGAAGCGTATCACATCATTGATTGACAAAAAGAAGCTGATATTCCTGCACAAAATCTTGAGCCTTAAAAATAGCTCTCTTTGCAAAAAGATTTTTAAGAGAAATTTATGCTATTCGTATATAACCCGACAAAACCAAGACGTGGTTACATTCCAGATATATGTTCAGTGTTGAATAAATACAACTTGAATTTTAACAGTCAGTTGGTAATTATGCGCCGAAATCATGCGAAAAATAATACGTACGAGTATATATGATATATACGTCTGCCAGAGGACTAGATAAGAGGGAGTGAACAGGTTTATTTCCCCACAATATTGATCTTATAACTCAACCAAATCCTATGTTGTGGGTACTCAAAAGATTCGTCTTACTGAGACGATTTTTTTGAGTACGCATTACATAGGGTTTGAAGGTCAAATAAAGATTTTAGAAAATGAAAAACGCCCCTAATCTAGAGTTCTGCGTGACGGTCTTCAGTTGAACAATTGCTATAGTGTTGTCCCTTTTTCTATACAAATAAACCAATCCCCTTCTGCTAGATATGTCATTGCCGTAATAATTCTTGGACATAATAGAGAAAACGTTTTGGGGAAAATAGACGTTAATTTAAGACTGTTGAATTATATAATCAGGCTTCCTAACATACTCGGTTCCAGTCCTAGTCAAGTATCATTGAAGCAAATATCGAAGGTGATCAAAATCGTATCACAATCGATGTAAAATAACGAAATCAGACTGTGTTATCTTATGTAAAAAATGCACGTTACTCTTTCACGCAAAAGACGACGATGAAAAATAATTATATAGAACCGAATACCAAGAGAGAGAGATAGAACACCTGGTTTAAGTTGTTAAAGCGCACACACGGATCTGCGACCACTAAAGAAAACGAGCAACCTGCGCATGCCCGCCTTCTCGTATCTCCATTAACATCCATTGCGAAACAAGCTTTCATATTACATTAATCACGCTCGATGTCTACTTCTCGAAGTTTTAACGAATACTCGCATCGTTTGTGTGGAAAAATCCCTAAGGCAGAACCTGGCATCTACATTTGTCCTGAATCAAAGGCTCATGTTGGGTTTCCTGGACCAACGTTCCACTATAATACATAGTTTACGTTCAAATCACAAAGAATACATTGGACGGTACCAACAATTTTTAAGCGCTGTGCAAAAGTCAACCTTAAAACATTAGCGACAAGATGTTGGCTTTACACTGTTCGCCAGTCAGTCATAGAATGTTTCGGGAATATTCTGTAAAACCGAATACAATTGGCCCAATAAAGCATGGATATGCAGACATATCGTGTAATAATTACCATAAATTGTCAATTATTCCATTAAATGGAGTTCCAAGAAACGTATCAAAAAATAATTAGTTCCAATAAACACGTATCAAATAAATGAGGTCCAAGAAACATGTATCACAGAAATGTAGTTCGCTGAAACACGTATAAAAGAAATGTAGTTCGCTGTAACACGTATCAAAGAAATGTACCAAATTAAAACGTCAGTTGCATACCATCTTTCTTTTTAACATTGATTTCACGCAATGTCACTATAGAAAAAAACATTCGTTAAACGTAAAAATTATCCAATTTGCATATTGATTTGTTTAATGGGTTTTTAAATGGGTTTGTTAAGCACACATGTAGTATACAAGGTGTGTTAAAAAAGTACGCGACGGTAAAGTGGTCTGATTTATTACGCAATGAAATGATATGTAGATCAGAATATAGCGTATTGATGAGATCAAACTTACAGTCTGTACAAAAAGTGGAAAACAGACTCAATGACAAGGTCAATCGACGAAATCCGGGTCAACCCGTTTATATTTGTTATTGCGTTTGATTGCTGAACATGACGTGACATTTGTATAGTTATACGGCTAAGTTGATAACACTCTCCACGAATAAAGGGATATTAGTACTTTGTGGACCGGAACGGAACAATTGATGGGGAACCAAACAGGGAATATCTGTTTCTATACCTATATATATTGTACCTGCGGTTTTATATACATTTAGTAATAGCTGGTTCAGCAGGGGCAAACTTTTATTAACTGTCTGTTTTATGTGTCGATTTTAGGCAAATATAAATAAATAAGCAATAAATCAAATCTGTGTCTTTATTCACTAATGCATGTCTGTAATGTCATAGGATAGAAATTGCTACCATGTGCGGAGTTAAATCTATAACTATGTGAAAGCTAGTGAGGTATAATCTGAAGATATTCATTAAGAACTGGTCAAAACTATAACTATTAAAAGAATGAAATTATATACAGTGTAAATTGGGTGAAAATGGATGCTTTATCGGCAAAACGTTAAACATAGCTTGGTTTGATTGAACCTGTTATATTGCACTGTAAAACCAGCATTTAGCACAACGCAATCTTTTCTGTCCGTCAGTCGTTTTGCTTACCCTTCAACCCTGAGCGCCAAGGAGGGAAACCATAACTACCATTTTTAAAAAAAGTATTTGGTATGTACCGGCCGGAGATCGAACCTGCGGCTTCCTACACCCGAGGCGGACGCACTACCACAACACCTGCGAGGCGGTACTCATTTTCGTCTGACGTGTCAAGCGACAGTTGGTATTATTGCACATTTAACCGCCCCGGCGGTGTACAGGTAGAGTGTCCGCCTCGGATGCGGGAGGTCGCGGGTTTGATACCTGGCTTTCCTTGTTTGACTCAGGGTTGTGGGGTTAGAAGTTCGACAGACTCGCTGGATCAGTAGTACAGGTATTAACTTACACAGAAAACACCGTGATATTACTGAGTAATTGTAGCAAGCGGCGTAAAACTCCAACTGAAGATTCATACACACAGTTACACCAGTCTCCACAGTCCGCCTGAACGACATATACATGTAAAGTGTATGAACCATTACACTTTTGATTGGAGAATTATATCACGAGTGACATTAACGATTGAGAAAATCAGACGCGCCATCGGAAAACTGAGTAAAACTAAATCATGTTCATCGGATAGTATCATTTAGGAGTATTTTATCGTAGACATCGACGTATTGGATAGGCCTTTATTTATATTGTTCAATTTTATATTAGAAAAACAATCTTTTCCCTGTTCATGATCTAAAGGAATTATCATCCACGTATATAAGAAAGATGATAGTTCAGATGCCAACAACTACAGAGGTATAACATTAATCAGCTGTTTTGCCAATCTATTCACTTGTATTTTTTAATGACATACTTAAACGATGGGTCGAAGAGAATGATATTATAACGGATGCACAGTTTGGATTCAAATCAAACTTCAGTACTATAGAGACAATATGTTTACTTAATTCTTTTATCGCAAAAAAAACAGCTCAGAAAAAAGAGTAGTTTATATTGCTGTTTTATTGATTTGATTAGGTCTATATATTTACTTTTATTTGCTGATGACTCTGTATTAATTCCAGAGTCGTCAGAAGGACTTCAAAAGATGATGGATTCTTTCAAAACATACTGCGACAAATTGCAACTTACTGTTATCGTCGAGAAGACAAAAGTAGTTGTATTTAAAAAGGGTAGACAACATAGAAATTTAGTATTCAAATACAATGACAATGTTGTAGAGTCAGTCGACAGCTTTAACTACCTCGGTGTTGTTTTAACAAAGAGCGGGTCATTTATTAATGCCACGAAAACATTATCGGGCAAGGCCACGAGGGCTTTAGGTGAATTAATGGCAATTTTAAAAGGAAAGAAATACATGTGAACATAATGTTTAATCTGTTCGACTCTTTTGTTAAACCAATTTTAAGCCACGGTTGTGAAATATGGTCTTTCACGAATACTGATAACCTTGAAAGATACGGTGATACAGGCCGATACCCATTTCGTATTGATATGTGAATCAGAACTATAAACTATTTGTTGAGACTTCACTCTAATAAATCAAATAATTACATGTTATCTACAATGCTTTACTATTTGAAAGAAGACAGTGGGTCGAATAAAACTACAAACTGGATAGGTAAAGTACGTGATTTGTTAAACACAATTGGTTTTTCCCAGGTATGACTTTCCCCAGAATAAGTATTTATTAAGGGATTTATTCCCATACTTCGTCA
Organism: Serripes groenlandicus; assembly: GCA_031761405.1. Taxonomy (NCBI): domain Eukaryota; kingdom Metazoa; phylum Mollusca; class Bivalvia; order Cardiida; family Cardiidae; genus Serripes; species Serripes groenlandicus. The sequence continues at coordinate 62,700,618 of JASEVX010000003.1, forward strand.
AAGGCAATTTGACCTGTTCGTGAATGAATAGCATCAATATGTAAATAGTAGATCATCCTTGTATATGTATAAAAAGTATAAAATTAACTTTGAAACTTCATTTTACTTACACAAAATGAAAATAGTACATTTTAGAAATATCATTGCAAACATTAGATTATCCTCTCATGATTTAAATGTACACTCTGCCCTCTCAACGAAATTGAAGATGCATTTCACTTCATACACTAGCCCGCATTATAAATTATTAAGGAAAAAGTACATAAAGCAATTTTATTTTAGACAACCAAGTGTGCATAAATATTTAGAACTATTGAATTGTAATAATGTTTTAGTTTTAAACAATTTAGCTAAGTTTTGCATTAAGTTTTTTGAACTTAGAAAAGAAACTTTTAAATAAGTATCCATGGAAATATTCTTTCGCATAGTCTATACAGATTTTTTTCTTCTCTTTTCTCAATTTTTTCTTCTTTTTTTTTTGGATTTTGTTATTTTTTGTTGTATACTTTTATTTGTAACGCATGCTACTATGAAATGACGACGAACACTTGATGTTCAAGTCTAACAATAAACGAATTGAAATGAATTGAATTAACGCAAGTGCAACAAGTGCGTGCTTCCATTCGAATTTGCTATTAGCGGCTAAAATCACGAGGGATAATCTTGACTGTTTGTATTCAACGATAAATTGTATACATGTATATATATATATAAAATATACGATATATGAAAATATATGTCAATTATCGAAACAGGCTTTATACTTTGAAAACATTTGCTGTGTTTGTTGCGCCTTTTTTTACCCGAATGTGTATTGTGGAGTAAGAAAATTGAAGCAATATCGAGGGAGAGAATTGTGAACGATTCACTGTTAACATTATATCAAATGAATACATTCGGAGACATTTTTTTTTTTTTTGTGCAGAATATGTTGATATATTAGGCCTATACAGCTTCTATATACAAACACTTAGTCCTATATCCACATAAGTGTATTAAACCGAAAATAAGTAACTCTCATTTGTATACTTAAAATAATCAAAGCGCCAATGGCACTGTAGTGGCGATCGTATGGAAAATCCTGCAAAGTAACAAGCAGTATATCGGTGTAAGGCTTGCGATGACTCTGGTGCGGGTAAATTTGAGAATGTATCAACCCTGCATCTTTTGACAGTAGAATAATGTTAGTTTGCCAGAATGTTGTCTTGGTGATTTTTTAGTTACGTTCTAAAATTGGTCATGATGTGTTCAAAATTAGACCATTCCAAAGTTATGAAAAATCTAGTTGGTATTCGATAGACTACCGTTTTAGCTCATTAGAATGGCTATTTGTAAACTAAACTGTTCATGTAATCACATGTTCATCACCAGGTCGCTAGGCCATATTAAGATAAAATATTTTTTACACTATAGAAATGACTAAATTATCAAGAAAAGAGAGAAAACAGTATCCATTAGTTTGGTGTTTGTTTCAATGATGTCCGATATTAAACAGGTCTGTTCAATTTAGTCCCTTCACATTGCATGATTGAGGGTTGTCAGAGACATATAAACACAGTGTATTCATATGTCTCTGAGGTTGTTAAACTGTGAGTGCAAAAACAAACACAAAACATGCTCAAAAAGCACAATTTTACTATTTGCCAAACTGTTCAATTTATAAAAATATAGGCATATATTATAATGCTCAATCTCCAAACTAAATTAGGCTACACTTTCAGCATTGATTGCTAATTGACTCTAGAACGTGCAGACTTGTATACATAACGTGTGTACACACCTTTAAACCTTTGTAAACCAGTCTTATCATCTAGACGCTTTCATATATTTAAACAGCTACACAATAAAGCGTTTATAATATTGAGATAACCATGCAGTCTCGCGAGCTATTTATAGAACCTTTTGGAATTTCCAGATTTGAGTATCATCAGAGTTACCGGTATTTGCAAGGCAGATAGAACGCGCAATGATATTTATTATCTGCCCAATCATGATGAAGATAATATTTACATACGTTTAACTCTATGTAGATAATGTCTTGATAAAACTCAAATATTAGTAACAATCCGGTACCAAAGTAGCACTGACATAATTATTATTAATCACGTCTCTGCATCAATGATGGAACTATAACGGATGTGAGTAAATTAGTTTGCAGTAAGGAAAACAAATATCAACCGATTGTTCAAAACCGACTATGTAAATATTTTTCGTTGTTGTTGTTTCTGTTAGCATTGTGGCGATTGTCAAACCAATCGCCACAAAAAATAAACAAATACTAACGTTGAAATGACAACTTTCGCGTAGTTTAAAATGTGTATGCAAAAGCATGTATGTAAATGACGAGAAACGTGACGACATGGATCTTTATGTTGATGTAGGGGTCTAATAAGATGAAACGCTTTCTATGTATCATGCATTAAGTTCAGACTACACGATTATTGTTTATTGACACCGGTATTTGCATATTAACTTCCCTTTATGGTCGAGACTGATACTTAGACGTATCAGAGTTACCCCCCTTTTATGCAAAGTCGCCATTTGTAATCTAAAAGGACACTAACACTAGCCTATTTATAGCATATTATTATTGTAAGCAGCTATTATGTTACTATATATACTACATTTACTTATTGTTCATTAATGTACTGTGTCAATTATTCTTTTGTCTCCTTTCCAAAATCTATTATGTTTATCATCGGAACAACACATCATTTGGTAAATATTTTAGTATTTCTCATTTCTATATTTTTAGACTGTGTTTATTGTTGATCTAAATAAACTCTGCGTAAACTATCGACCCGGACAAGCCTAAGCAGTTCATGGAGTCTAATCCGGGACGACACGTTCCGTCTCAGGGGGATAGAGGTATAGAGTAATGATTCCTGAAACAGAATATCCACAGGAAGCAAAAAGTGTCTGCCCGGGTTAGCCTGCGCGGCATGCTTAGGCTTGTCCGGGTCGATAGTTTACGCAGAGTCATCTCGCAAAACGGCTCACCTGTTATACATAAAAATGTTGTTCCGCATCTTGTGATTTGGGGTCTTATCGCATCTGCACACTGTGACAAATACTTCTTCCCCGCCATGATATAATTCAACAATTATATAAATCTGTTAAAATGTTTCTTTAGTGTCTGCAATTGCAAGCTGTAAATTTGACAGTTTCGGGTCGAACTTGCCATTTCCGGGTCACGTGACTAATGTTTATTTCTGTTACCAGGGGTAATCTCAAACAATGTTATGTTCAACAAAACAGATGTTTTTAATAACAAGTTATTTATTTCACACTGTTATCAAAATAATATGAAAAAAGAAAGAACTCAAATGTATCACTTGAAATTACCTATTGCATAACAAATAGAACAGAACTTTACACACTCTCATGCACAAACATTGTTGCATTTCAACCCACTCATGAGTCATATTTGACAAAAAATGTAAATTTTAATAACACATTTTTAACACTGATTTTTCATCATAAGCATTAAATTATTCTTAAAAAGATACCAAAATAGTTTTACTATTAAATTGATAATTTTGAGAAATTCCCTTTGGCAGACCCGAAAGGGTCGTGTGTAAACTAGGTCAAATTATCTACTAGTTTGGCATAAACAGCTTTGTCAAATCAATCAATATTATAAATCTTGTTCAGTGGTAAAAAACCTACAAATTGATGTGCAATACATACCTGTATTACTAAAATTATGGCTACAATCAGCAATTTTTGCTGTGACAGGTAAACACAAATATTATAATTTATCTTTCGCGGGAATCGATGCAGTCAAGTGTTTCGAGATTACAACATCCGTTCTAAAAATGACAACGTCCGAAATCGAACTGAAACTAACCAAGCTAATCGGAAATATGACTTGATAATCAAATTGTCATAATACTGTATCATTCTCGAAATTGGACCAGGAATTGTCGATGACCCGGAACTGTCGAGTTCACTGTGTTCTTACTATTTGTTTACCGCAATGAGATTTTTTTAGTATTTCATAAATGCTCAATTTTGATAATAAATATCTTAAAACTTGTTAAATGTACTTTGTATTTTTTGTTTATATACTCCCTTTTTTGTTACCACACCTTTTCTTAACTGGAAGGAGAAAAAACTTCCCATTCTCCTTCCAAAGCTTGTGTCACACTTAACTTATAACTAGAGGCATTTAATCTTAAGTTTATAATTTTTTATCAAATTGATCGAGTAAGAGCCGATTTAAAACCTTTTATTGGTAAACGTTAAGAAACGTCAGCTTCTATGACACTATGGAAGTCGTCTGCTGAAGATGTGTCGTTTGTGGGAAAGAGGGATAATTGTATATTATTTGTGAAACTTCTTTAGAGAATAACTGGCGAGAAGCGCAGATTCAGATAAAAATGTGTGGACGTGCAGGTTGAGTGCAAATATTTCCTGCTCCATACGACATGTTAAGTCTAGTGTATGCAATGACACGGCAGTTAAAAAACAACTGGATCCCGATATTATAACTGTATACCGAAATAATAACTGTATACCGATATTTTAACTGTATACCGATATTCTAACTGTATATCGATATTATAACTGTATACCGATATTATAACTGTATATCGATATTATAACTGTATACCGATATTATAACTGTATACCGATTATATAACTGTATACCGATTCTATAACTGTGTGCCGATATTATAGCTGTATAACGATTATATAACTGTGTGCCGATATGATAACTGTATACCGATTATATAACTGTATACCGATTTTATAACTGTATACCGATTCTTTATTTATACTGGTCCGAACACCAGCCAGCCAGTCGTAATGTTAACCCCGCAAGCCTGACCGCTAAGGAAGGCAGCCATAACTACCATTTAATATCAATTTGAGTACATGATTTATTTGGAACCATTTAAATGCAATAAATTGTCCCACTCGTAAAATACCCAATTCATTTTCTCATGACAATGGCACAAAACGTGAATGTTTTAAGTCCATGCTCGTTAAATAACACAACTTTCCTTCAATAGTCTAAAGCATTATGTCTGAAAGCAGTGTTTAAAAGCAGGATATTGACTTTTGCGAAATTATTAATATTTCTTTAGCTCACCTGAGCTGTGCTCAATGTGAGTTATTGGGATCGCCTTTTGTCCGTCGTTCGTCGTCCGTCGTGCGTCAACTTCTTCTCCTCAGTAACCAGTGGGTCAATTGGGATGAAACTTCACAGAAAGCATCCTCTCAATGACCTCACCAGAATTTCTTCAAATGTTTGGGATCCATGTAGAATTCTGGTTTCCATGGCAACGAAATGAAAAAAACTTCAAAATTCCTCTTCTCCCAAACTGGTTGGCAGATTTTCAAATTCGAAAAACATGGCTATTTTGCCTTATATGGCTATATTGAAAACTTAAAACATCTTCTCTTCCAAAAGTGTCAGGCCGATTTTCAAATAATTCTGTAGAAATGTTCCTTGGATGACTCTCTATGAGATTCCTTCAGGCCATGTTGATTGGTGAAAAAACATGGCTTGGTTAAAGTGAAGAAAAAAACAGGTGTGCGATCCAGGGTCAGGTTTTTGTTCTTGCTGTCTACGTCACTGATAGTTTCGTCTGTGTAATGCACCATTTCAGAACCGTTTCTAATCTCCCACCGTTTCAATTGCTTTTGATACGCTTGTGGCTTGAGTACCTCTCTGTGAACATGTCCATTGAGTCGTTTGCCGTTGCAAAATACAAACTTACAGGAAATCGAAATATGGCGACATCAGACTTTATCGCGCCTTTACTCTGTCCATTCTTCCTATACAGTACCCTACTACACGAAACCACCCCAAGATGGTACCAGGATGCAAGTTGATTATGTACAACGACAAGCAGTACCGATACCCAAACACCAATTATAAGCCCATAGTCCAGATCAATCAGCACCGAGGTGGAATTGGTCACGATCCAGATGATGAAATCATATTTGTTTATTTTCCAGATGTTGGGCAGATTTCTGTTCTTTAGCAAAAGCTCTTTTATCGAAACGATGATGACTGTGGCAAGGAGACAGGTAATGATTTGACCAGTTGAGCAATGACAGGGATTATGAGAAGGAAGACAATTGTGGTTGGTATTCCGTTTAAAGTGGTTCGAGCACGAAGAGAGCTGAGGATCATAATTCTCGGAGGTGCAGTTGCTGATAGAAAACATCCGAAAAAGTCTGAGAACAGATTGCCTAATCCATAGGCGATTTATTCCTGGCTATCATCAATCTTGACACCGTGTTTCTTGGCCATAAGTTTAGCTAGAGTAATTGTCAAGGCGAGAGAAAGAATCCCCATCACAATGACGTCTGCGAAGAACCCACTGGCGTTGTCGAGCCGGGGTACAAAGAGCGCTTCAAAGCAGCTTGGGATAGATTCAAGTATGTTGACATCGAGCTCGCGTTTCTACTTGACTAGATAGGAAATAAGGGTAGCAAAAACGACAATTATCATGTCAATGAGTATCGGCATTTTCATATTTTCTCTGTACTTTTCATTTATACCTATTTTCACGGCGAGTAGAATGATCATACTTATGATAAAAATTATAAGGTCGGCTACTTTAGTTGTACTAATTTTGCGAAAGAGATCGATGTAGAACAAGACCAGTTTTCCAGCACCAGAGAACAATGCTGTTTTGACTCCGAGTATATTTGGAACTTGACTCGAGGCGATATGAACGGCTGCTGCTGTTATGAATCCACCAATGAACGACGATGATAGATACGACGTCAGAAAACCAAGCTTACTAATTCTCATTATTGCAAGCAGCAGTCTCAACAAGAATGAATAAGCTGGACGTGCCAACTTTAACGTGCAAAATTTCAGCATTGCTCGGCCCTGGTGATGTCTGATTTGTGGAAGAATTCCCGACTGATGGATACCCAGCTATAAATGCATCTGCTTCTTTTTTAACGACGGTCTGGGTCAGAAGCGCCATAAGGACATTCGTGCCAAACGAAATGTTCGGAGATGTTCCGAAGATGACGTAAAACAAAACCGGAAAGAATGTCGAATAAAGTCCATAAATTGGTCGAAGAGATGCAAGATGAATGCCATGCCTTGTGGAATATGCATGAAACTGACCGTCAGTCCGGATAGAACTTCGCCCATGATATACTCCTTGAATTTGTACTTTCGTATGGTCTTCAAAACAGGGACGTAGGCAGAGAGGATCTTTGTCACTTTTGTTAGCGTTACAAGCTTTCTTATAGCGAATAACCCTTTCGATCGAACAGATGACAGACGCTTTTGTAACAGAGTTAATACATTGTGGGAAAAGGACAATCGAATTTTAAATCTTGCAGCGTCACAAGATAACCGATCTGGGGAGGTTTCAACATTAACCATACCCCACATACATACAACACATTTGTAGAAGCCTTTTTTAAAATCATCTTGAAAACATTATCGTAACTTTCTATCAATGAAACTTTAATCATTGAAAAAGAGTTAAAAACATTGTGGAAAATAGCAATTTCTCCCTTTTGTCACAATGTTTTCAAAAACCGTCGGCTGCAGAGGCGACAGAAAGCGTATGTGTGTCTGTTGGTAAGGTTTAATAACGATTTAGGTATGATGTAAGACAACCAGAAAGCGTATGTGCGTCTGTTGGTAAAGTTTAATAACGATTTAGGTATGATGTAAGACAACCAGAAAGCGTATGTGCGTATGTTGGTAAAGTTTAATAACGATTGAGGTATAATGTAAGTTGTGTGATTAATGGGAATGGTTAAATTGAAAACAGGGCATTTTCTGTGGCGAGTCCTATTTAATATGATATAATTGTCTTGTTGTTTGTTAATTTGTCTTGTATGTTGATGATACTTTTTTGTGTACATATGTACAGCATACCTTTGATGGTTCTGTATATAAATATATTCATATTAAATGAAGCTGCAACGAAATCACGACTATTTCTGTGATCTTTTTATAACGTTGGTTTTAAAAAGCTTTTTTTATCGATTGTGAAGGAACTTCTACCATCTACCAACTAATATAAATCACTTTGCATGTATGCCTTCTGGATACTCCCGCTGAGTTCAATAGTGACCTGCATATTTCGATCAGGCAATGTTCGACCGCAGCCAACTTTCACAGTTGAATAAATGTGCGAGGTCGAGTTTTTGATTGGTTGCCATTTTATCCGCTTTCTTTATTAAGTCAATACACGCAGAAAGTCAATACACTGTGAACTCTTTGACCTCAATGTCAGTCTTGTTTGTAAACAGTCTATCATGCTGTAATACTGTGGACATGAAACAAGTCAGAATTGAACTGACATGTAATCGATGTATCCGACAATCGTAGCAATCGTTTAGTATAGCAAAGCGATTTAGTAGATTTACCCGTAAAATTATTGTTGGTGTTTTTAGCTCACCGAACAAGAACTGCTCAATGGTGAACTTTTGTAAAGTCACAGGGATGTTCCTTGGTGCACTTTCAAAATTGTTCAAAGCAATAATTTCCAAACAGAACTCTGGTTGCCAAAGCAACCAAAAGGAAAACGAAATGAAAACTCTTCTTGACAAAACCTGTAAGGCATAGAGTTTAGATAGTTGGTGTGTAACATTATCTAATGGTCGCTTACCAAGATTATTCAAATGATGTCCATGTAGTCAGAATTGGCCCCGCCCTGGGGGGTCACCTGTTTTACATAGAGATATATTGGGAAAAACTTTGAAAATCTTCTTTACTGAAAAAGATTGGCATAGAGCTTAATTATTTTATGTGTAGCATTGTCTAGTGGTCATCTACCAATATTCTTCAAATTATGCCACTGCAGTCACCTGTTTACATAGATGACTAAAGGGAAACACTTTGAAAATCATCGAGTCTGAACCGAAAGGTCTGCATTGCTCACTTTCATTTCTCACTCCGGCCGTTTAGACCTCTATGTGTTAATATCCCTTAAAACCCATCTCAAGTATTCTCGAACAAAATTAAAGGTATAAAACGTTCACTCGGGTGAGCGCTTAAGGGACGTTTTGGCCCCTTTGTTTTATTCACCAAAGTGTATTGTTCCTATTTCGTCAGATAGACCTGTCCAATATTTTACGGTCACTCAAGTACGAGGACTGTTCACCCAAGAGTCATGTCTTCGAATCCCGCCTAGGCCATTCATTCTTTCCCATGATTGAGTACAAGTGCGTATGCTTCTAGTGTCAATCACCGAGCTCCGTCGGTAGAGACGCGGGTTGATACTTCAGGATTTGTGAGTTCGAACCCCAGCTCGGCCAACATTCTTTCCAACGTTTGACAGATGTCACCGTGAAAAACGTCATTTGTCTTCCACCAATGGGCTATATAAAAAAGCAGCCAGATGCTCGGAAAGTTGTGTGGTGTACTGGTGTGGGAAAAAAATAGGAAACACATGAATAGGTGAGATGGCCGCCGTGAAAGGACTGATTTTTTTTTTAAAACGGCGTGAATAACCCAAATTAATCAATCAATCTAGTGGCATTATAGTGGGAAGGTAGCACGTGAACATTGATGTGTGGAGCACTGGTTTGAAAACGCATGGAGCAAACGATGGATACATACACTGGTCGTCGTGTTTTAACAGTGTGTTCCCCGAACACCTTCTCAACTTAATATGTATTAGAGGATTAGTGGCCTTGTAAAGGGTAAATTATAGATTTGTGTTGTGGGGGTGTAACCCGGCTGAAATAGTCCGACCCGAACAGGGCTCGAACTCGGGACCTCCTGTCCCGGAGGCGAACACTCTACCGTGTCGCTATACAAGCTAGCTCTATAGCAAGGCAGTATAAATATCCCCTTATACAAACACGTAACTACATAATTAAAAAAGACTCAATAAGGAGTTAAAGTTGATGTCAATGTATCAGTGTGACAAGTTAACCAATTATGATGACTTCAAGAGAGAAATTAGAAAACAAACATTGTGGAAAGTAGTACTCAGGAATCAAGGAAAACTTGCAAGCCAGCTGTGATTGTGGATACGCAGTCAAGAGAAATGACTGAAGTAAAAAAGTTATTAGAGAAGTTGAATAACAGAATAGATAATTTGGGAAAAGAAAGAAACACACAACCCAATCAAGGATTTTACAGAGGAAGGGGTAGAGGTGGAGGTTATAGAGGTATAATTCAAATTAATGAAGGGAGAGGAAACTACCAGCAACAACGACCGTTGAGAAATCAGAACTTTCAACCTACATGCTACAATTGTAATCAAAAGGGACACATACAAAGGAATTGTCCATTATTTAGTCACATCAATAGCATTACTTGTTACAATTGCAAACAACAGGGACATAGGCAAATGAATTGCCCAAACGCTTAGGTGTTCATGTTATGGGATCAAACGTGAGTACAGGAAGAGTAGTAGATCCCAAATTAGTTGGAGAACCAAATGAGACAGAACTACACATACACGGGATTAGAACAAGAGCATTATTGGATACAGGAAGTTGTGTTAGTGTTGTAGCTGAATCATTTGTGAGTAATAACCTTCAGCAAATACCTCTACAACAAATAGATACAATTTTAGACATTGAATGTGCTGATGGAAGTCAACTACCATATTTAGGATTCATTGAAGCAGAAATAAGTGTACCATTGGGCCTTACACAGTCGGAACAAAAAAAGTGTTTACTGCTAGTGATTCCTGATACAGCATACTCAACTAAAACCCCAATTATACTGGGAACAAATATTTTAAACGAATTTTTAACAGATTGCAAGCAACAATTTGGAAAGCAGTTTCTTCAGAAAGCCAAACTCGAAACCCCATGGCATTTGTGCTTTAGAGCCATTACAGTAAGAGAAAATGAAATGAAGAGAGTAAATAACAGAATAGCAGTAATAAGAAGTGCAGAACCAACAAGAGTGATATTAAAGCCAAACGAAACTATACAGATTAGAGGATATACAGATAGAGAAATTAATTACCCAAATACTTTAGCAATTACCCATCTTATATTGATGTTAGTCCATCTTTAGTACGCTTTGAATTTAGAAAAAGGAAAGAAATTACAGTCAACCTATCCAATCTAACTACAAATACTGTGATCATTTCTCCAAAGACATGCATATGTGAACTCCAACCAGTCACTATAGCAGATGATTTAGACAAAGAAAACAAGAACGAATCTGATTTACCTGATCTAATAGACACCTTGGCTATGTACAAGAATAACCTACTGACTAATGAAGAAAGAGAAAACCTTAAGGATTTGCTTAGAAAGCATGAAGATATATTTTTGAAGCACGAAGAAGACATAGGGCATTGTGATACAATAAAACATAGGATAGATTTTGTACAGGATAAAAAGGTACACCATTTAAAGAGAGACACAGGAGAATACCTCCAATGATGATTGAAGAAGTAAGGCAACACCTGGAACAGTTACTGTCAGCTGGAATTATACGAAAATCTAAGTCGCCCTGGGCCAGCAATGTCGTTTTAGTTAGGAAAAAGAGTGGATCTCTGAGAATGTATGTCGACTTTAGATCCCTCAACAGTAGAATAGTAAAAGATGCATATGCTCTCCCAAGGATTGAAGAGATGTTTGATTCACTTACAGGAAGCAAATACATTTCCATAATGGAGATGAAATCAGGATACCATCAAGTAGAGTTAGAAGAGGAACATAAAGAGAGAACCGCTTTTACTGTTGGACCGCTTGGATTCTTTAAGTATAACAGAATGCCATTTGGACTGTCAAACTCGCCTGCGACTTATTGAAGAATGTTTAGGCTATTATAACATGACAATTTGTGTAATTTATTTGGATGACATTATTATTTTTGCAGATACATTTAAAGAACATTTACATCGTTTAGATCTGGTTTTGACCCGCCTTCAACAGTGCAATTTGAAGCTTTCACTTCAGAAATGCACATTTATTCAGGAAAGGGTCGGATTTCTTGGACACATTGTTAGCTCCGAAGGAATCGAGACAGATCCTGATAAAATTACTAAAGTTAGAAATTGACCGACTCCTGCAAATTCAGACGAACTTAGATCCTTTTTAGCCTTTGTTGGGTATTACCGACGTTTTATTAAGGATTTCAGCAAAATTACTAGACCTTTAGCAGACATTTTGCCACCTATATCTACAGAGAAGAAATACAAGAAAATATGCATATCAGACTGGAAATGGACGGAAAAGGAACAAGAGACATTCGAAAAACTAAAATTAATTTTGTCATCACCCCCAATTCTTGCTTATCCAGACTTTTCTATACCGTTTGAATTACACACCGATGCGTCTACAAAAGGACTTGGAGCAATACTTTACCAAAAACAAGGTGACCAAAAGAGAGTTAAAGCATATGCAAGCAGCTCGGTAACAAAATCAGAGATAAACTATAGCGCGTTTAAGTTAGAGTTCCTGGCATTGAAATGGGCAGCTACCGAAAAGTTTTCGGACTGCTTGACGTTAAATAACTTCACCGTGTTAACAGATAACAATCCTTTGACTTATATTCTAACAACGGCTAAATTAGATGCAACAGGTCATCGTTGGGCTGCGGCACTTGGAGAATATGTATTTTATATTTATTATAGATCAGGTCTTAGGAATGTATATGCCGATTCAATGAGTAGATACCCATTTGAAAAGATAAAGCCCAACACAGATGAAGAAACAGTTAAAATAGATGATAAAACAGTTAAAGCAATATGTGCTTCAATCAACCATCCAGCATTCATAGAAATCCTCCCGGCATGTAGCATAAACATAATAGAGGCAACAGAGATCCCAGGACAGTCAATGGCACAACGGGAACTAAGAGAAGTTAGAAAAACTCAAAGGGAAGATGAATTGATTGAACGTTGGAGAAAAGCAGTAATAGATAACACTAGATAGAGGGATACTTTTTAGAAATGTTCAAGATGACGATAAAGTGATCGAACAACTTGTCTTGCCAGCAAAATACAGGAAGGACGTGTTACGCGGTCTTCACAATGATGTCGGTCATCCTGGAAAGGAGAGAACAATGAGACTATTAAAAGAGAGGTACTACTGGCCTGGTATGTCGTCGGCCGTAGATAGTTGGGTGAATAGATGTGATAGTTGTATAAGAAGGAAATCATCAACTAATGAAAGAGCACCAATGGTTAGCATCAACACAACATATCCATTAGAGCTTGTATGTTTTGACTATTTGACACTGGAGCCATCCAAAGGAGGAATTGCAAACATTTTGGTGATAACAGACCACTACACCAAATATGCATTAGCCATACAAACAAGGAACCAAACAGCCAAAACTACAGCAGAGGCCTTCTATAACAATTTCATAGTGAATTACGGAATTCCTACCAGACTTCACTCAGATCAAGGTGCAAATTTCGAGAGCGAAATAATAAAAGAACTGTGTAAGATAACAAATGTCAAGAAATCTCACACAACACCATATCACCCACAGGGTAACGCAGGACCTGCAAGATTTAACAGAACACTTTTGAATATATTGGGAACCCTTGAGAATGATCAGAAACAGGATTGGAAAAAGTACATCAGCTCAGTTTTCTACTACAATAGTACACCTCATGAAACGATAAAGATATCACCCTATGAGCTAATGTTTGGTCGGAAACAAAAACTACCAATAGATATTCAGTTTGAACAGATTACTGAAGAAACAAGCAACAAGACAACGAAAGAGTACATGTCGCAACTGAATGAAAGGATGGACCAGACAAAGAAGATAGTTGAGAAGCATTCAGAGAAAGCGAAGAAGAAAGATAAAAAGTATTATGACCTCAAAGCGGAAGCAGTTAAAGTTTCCTGTGGAGACAAGGTACTAGTGAAAAGAGTAGCATTTGATGGCAAGCATAAGATTTCAGACAAGTTTGAGGAAGAGGTATATCATGTTGTGGAACAGCCTAGACAGCAGATTCCAGTGTTTAAAGTAAAGTCAGAGGAGACCGGAATAGAAAAGATTCTTCATAGAAATCTTCTATATAAGATTGAAGGGAGAGATGAAGAAGAAGAAGAAAGTAATGAAAATGGAGAGACGGAGATTGAAGGTGATGCATCACAGGAAAAGGAACGTCATGACGACATAAGGAAGAAACTCGCAAGCAGTGAAGGAATGAGAACTGTAGGAAATACAACTCAAGATGGGGACGCCTATTTTCCTAACACTGAGTCGAGGATGGAAAAGATAGATAATGTTAAAAGAGATAACATTGAAGATGACGATTCTGAAGAGGAATCAGACATGTGTTGGATTGGCACTGTCATAAAAAAGAAACCAAAATTACAGACAGACATTCAAGAACAAATTCATACAGAATGTGTAGTTATGGATGAACAAGATGCAGAAGCGGTAATAGAAGAAAATTTAGATTCCGTCGAAGAACAAACAGAACAACATGAAGTAGAAGATGAATTTGAAGACAAGATAGTGGAGAATGCAGAGATACACGCTCAGAAAGAACAGTTGAATGAAGAGTTACTGGAATCAATTGTCAATCAAGAAGAATGTGCTAAGGGAACCATAGAAGTTACAGTACAGAAACCCAATGAAGAAAAGAGAGTCGGAGATGATTTACCTGTCCCAGCTCCTAGGCGTTCATCGCGAGAAAAGAAACCACCAGATAGATATGGTGAATATGCTATTAAAGGTATGAATCCATGTCCGATCGACAAGAGAATCCAAGCATTGGATGAAATTATGCGTTCTGGTGTATTAAATAACGTAGATTCAGAAACCGCACATAAAATCATTGGGGCAAAAATGAAGTAAATTTTTAGACTGATATTTTAATATGTTTTTGTAAATTTAAAAATCTATTTATGTCACTAACTTTTCATTTTAAGTCAATTGGTTTTGTAGCAAGATGATAATGCGTGGACGCATTTTTGATTAATGGGGAAGAAATATAGTATCAATTACAATTATGTACATTGTTTTTTTCATTATATAACAATTATAAAGATTGTTTTTTTCAGGTGATTGACTGCCTATAGCTTAGGTACGGCATACTATAATATAGTATTAATTACAATTATGTTTTTTTCAGTAAATAACAATTTTATAGATTGTCTTTCAGGTGATTTGCTGTATATAGTCTTGGTATTGCATACTATAATGTATTTTGTAGTTTAGTAGTGTAAACGTTGATATGTATATAGTGACTGATGACGAATGACATTATGACATAATGTAATGACGAGACGTCATTTTCGAAGGTGGGGAAGTATGTGACCAGATGATGTTTTCAGAGTTTTAGCCTATGCCATTCTATTTTTATCTTTGCCGGGTTAAGAGTCACATGATTACTTTTTCGTCAGAAAACAAACAGCTGACTGTCAGATACATCTTTGGAAGGTTTCGTTGCCATTATATATCTAATAAGGTTAGGATTTACTCCATATGTCTAGCTTTGCTTTATTAACGTTTCCATCCTTTGATTTGGTATATTTCCATTTAACTTTATTGGTTTGTGTACAGCCTTTGTGTTGTGTAATCGGTTTTCGCGCCCTTGTATTTTTCGGACCATTCATACAGAACTCTAACCCATTTATCTCTAACCCGTTTAAAGCATGTTTTAATCCAATGCACCTTATTTTACAGGAATGAGTAATTAAAAGGAAGAATTACTGTGTAGTAATAGGATTGCAGATGTAATAGCATTCAGTTCCTTAAACTGGTAAGTTTAAGTGTCAATTTATGTTGTGTATATTTGTATGTTCAGTTGATTGCTATTTATCTGTGGTTGTTATGTGTATATGTGTAATGTGTAAACTCTGTATAGACTAAGATATTCATTCGTATGTAATTTCAGAATGTACCTCAGGATAATAAGAATATTATAACTATCAAATGAGACAGAGTTGTTGCAGTCTTATTATCTAAACCAAGTTCTAGACCAACCCCACCTCCTACCTTCTATAGAACTATTTTATCTATATGGCCCAAAAACCAGAACGTTACAGGGGGAAAAAGCCTTTGCGTTTAACATTCATGGCCCTTTTTCAACATTACATTTTATCCGAATATCATTTTTCCAATTGTCTTACATATTGAAGTATTTAAAATGCACACTTGGTGCATAATACATATCAAATTATTCTTTTTAATAAAATAAATTATAAGGTATAGAGCAATGATTCCTGAAACAAAACAGAAAATCCACAGGAGGCGAAAATTGTCTTTCCGGGTTAGCCCGCGCGACAAACCCGGACAGAAAATTTTCGCCTCCTGTTGGTTTTCTGTTTCATTAATTATTGATCTATACCTCTATCACCCTGAGACGGAATGGGCTGCGCAGGCTGATCTGTGACGGTACATAACGCAGAGTCCATAATGTTGGTTTTCTCGTGGAACGTCTCATATAACCTCTCATCTAAGGAACAACAACCTCTTAATAACTACTCTGAAATCTTCTCCCACGAGTGTATCTTTAATACAAAGTGATCTCTCTTAGAGCAATACATAGATCAACATCATTTATTGTATGCCACCCTATGTTGCTCTCGAGAGGGTGCATTGTAAAAAACAAAAGAGATATTATTAAGCTCACGAGTATCAAAGACAAGATGAAAAACAAAACCTGGTGCAAAAGATTCACATTCAGTTGGGTGAAAAGAAAAGCTTTCTCACACAAAGCCTGGTGTAAATGACATTTTGTTAACCAACGACAAGTGCTGACTCAAGAGTATTTATTTAAATTGTTTTAAGGTGGAATCATACCTTTCGACATGTGCGTGAAGTTAGCCGGAGTAGCTGGAACAGCCGGATCTCCACTACTCCGGCTAATCCCGTTTGTATTAACCAGCCGGAACAGCCGGAGTTCCTACTACTCCAGGTGTATCAATCGGCCACTGTGGCTGATTTAACTAGCCGGAACTCCTGCTACTCCGGCTGTATTAACCAGCCGAACCAGCCGAAGTTCCGGCTACTCTGGCTGTATCAACCGGCCGGAACAGCTGTATTTCCTATTACTACGACTCTACTAACCAGCCAAAAAACATCATTCCGGCTTTTCTGGTCACCCTAAAGCTGAAACGACATGCATAATGTAGAAATACATTGTCTGTACATTTTAAAATTGGCTGGATTTTGATGTTAAAACGGCAAATGTGAATCTAGTAGGCCTTACACAAATAAAGAATCGAACCTGGTGGGGACAATTATGTGGGCACTACACATGTTAAACTTTTTTAAACTCAAACAGGGTGCAAATTCTGCAAATCGAAGCAGTATCAACCAGCCTGAACAGCCGGAGCTTCGCCAACTCAAGCTGTATTTATCAGCCGTAAAAGTCATCGTTCCGGCAATTCTGGTTTGCCTGAACTGTCGTTACGGACAAGTTTGAATTATGTGCAAACACATTGTTTTGAAATTTTATTCTTGGCTAGATTTGTCACCTAGTGCAACTCGAAGCCAGATCGGGACATCGGTTGCAGTAGACCAAACTCTCTCGAACATGTGCATAGTCGGGAATTTGTTGGGAAAATCTCAGTCTTGATCTTGTACTTAGTGCGTCTCGGAGTCAAAGTGGGCCCCACTCCGGCTGGGTTTTGCAGTTAAAATCTCTAATTCGAACAGGCAGTGAACAAAGTCGAGTCAGTTTGGGTCGCTTTCACCTGGCATGCATCAATGGGCCGCTCAATCTATCTATCTCGAAAAAGAGGCACGCATAATCTATATCGGGAGTCACTTCGTTATATTTTTGGCTGGACGAATGCCAGTTAAACCCTCCAATTCGAACAGAACTGGTGCGTAGTCAGGACTTTGTCGGGTAATCCCAACTCCGGCTGGGTATGGCAGCCGGTTGACGCAACTTGGCGAAACAGGACCTCATGCAACATGAAGTCAGTTTAAGGCGCTTTCACCTGGCATGCATCAATCAACCCCTATCCATCTATCTCGAACAATAGGCACGCCAATACGAGGGAGGGAGCCATTCTGTCGGCCAAACTCGGGCTGGGTTTTGCAACCGTCTGCCATAAATCCAGGTGGAATCCGGCTAGCGTGACTCGGAGCCAGAGTGTGTCTCTTTCACCTGACACATGTCAGGATGCCAGTTTGACTACCTAATTCGAGCAATATACAGCCGGAGTTGGGCTGTAGACTTGTCCAAAATGCAGATTTCATCTGTAAATTGCAGCCAGTTGCCATAAATCCGAGTGGAATCCGGCTAGTGCAACTCGGAGCCAGAGTGACACAAGTCAGGATGCCAGTTAAACTCTCTAATTCGAACAGGACGGGTGCAAAGGCGGGACTTTGTCGGGAAATCCCAACTCCGGCTGGGCATGGCAGCGGCTGACACAACTTGGTGAAACAGGACTTGATGCAACACGAAGTCAGTTTGATGCACTTTCACCTGGCATGCATCAATCAACCGCCCAATCCATCTATCTCGAACAATAGGCACGCCAAAACTAGGGTGGGAGCCTATCTGTCGGCCCAACTCTGCTGGGTTTTGCAGGATTCGAGTAAATTCGAGCATTATCGATTTTGCGTGCCTTTTTTTCGAGATATATGGATTGAGCGGCCCATTGATGCATTCCAATTGACAGCAAACCCAAACTGACTAAGACACGACTTTGCAGCCGTTCTGATCGAATTAGATATTTTAACTGAAAGACCCAGCCGGAGTTGGACCAACTTTGGCTCTCAGTACAAGATCAAGACAAGATGAAACATTCAAGACAAGCTGTCGGAACTGCGGATATTCCCAGCGGATTGATACCCGTTATGATTTTCAGAATTTTCACGCGACGTGTTAGAGTTAAGAGTTTAGCCGACATCCTGACATGTTTTGTGCCGACGGCCTGAGTTAAGATTTTCCCAACAAAGTCCAGACTTTGCACGTTTTTGAGTAAGAGAGTTTGGTCTGCTGCAACCGATGTCCCGATCTGGCTTCGAGTCGCACTAGGTGACAAATCAAGACAAGAATAACATTTGACAATATGTTCGCACATAATTCAAGCTTGTCCGTAAATGACTTTTACGGCTGATAAATACAACTTGAGTTGTCGAAGCTCCGGCTGTTCAGGCTGGTTGATACTGGTTCGATTTCCCGAATTTGCACCCTGTTTGAGTTTTCAAAAAGTTTAACATGTGTAGCGCCAACATAATTGCTCCAACCAGCTTCGATTCTGCATTCGCGCAAGGCCTACGAGATTCATTAGTTGCCGTTTTAGCATAAAAATCCAGCCAATATTAAAATGTACAGATAATGTATTTCCACATAATACATGTCGGTGGGGGGGGGGGGGGGGGAGATGTTTGGTGGTGGCGAGGATTAATTTTGTATTCGGAATGCTTCGGTACAGTTAAATATATGAATACATATTGGCTCGAAAATATGATAATAGCATCTTAGCCATTCGGTTTAGCCGGTAAGATTAACGCTTTCAGGCCTATGACATGGGTAAGATCCCACAACAATTTTCTTTTTTTCATTTAGGTTTCATCTAATTATATGTAAGTTTTTAATATTTTATTTGTTTGTTTTATTTTTAGATTTCATTTTTGTCTTCATTTTTAATATTCATTATAACTATATTACATAAAGATCATCAAAAACCTTGACAGAAATATTGATGATAATATATCATCATCATCATCATCATCATCATCATCATCATCACTATAATACGACATCGACTGCATGGCTGTGTATGCTATAATACGTCGTTCTAAATTTGTATGCCACATTTATACCCTCGCAGGTAAATATAAAATCACGAAAATTAAGGACATTGCGCGATTAACAATTACGTAGAAACAACATAAAAAAGCATAAAATAGAAAGATGTAAATGTAATCCATTACGACTCGAACTCAGGACCTAAGCATTACGAGTCCAACGCTCTTGTTAAACCGTTAACTTTGCCTTCGAACTGGTGGTGTGCCAGGATCAAAACGGGCGCATATTTTTATGCTCATCCATGTTTTGGATACTAGGACAATCCATGACCTTTCATCATGGCTCACTGCTCACATTAGATCTATACCTGGAATATGATTATCGTCGCATGAATAAGTATCAATCCGTCACTACTCATTGATTCACGAAATGTGTATATGTTGCGTTATTGATGCACAATTCTCACGATATCACATATCGATATTGTTGAAAATATCATTCTCGCTATCTCGTAAAAATGAAAGTATTCTTTTGTTAGTTTTCAATGTATTTACTATATGATATTGCTACTTTGAATCTTTAAAGAGAAGAAAATAAATAAAACCTACCATTATTTACTAGGGGGTAGAAGAAAGGGGGTACTTAAAATATCAAAATTGGTGATTATAATGAAAACATGTGGTGTGTTCATTGTATTACCCTAGATGCGTATCTAGCTATAATTCTTCAGTATACGTTCCGAAGCGCGACAGACGTTTTTATTAAAAATCAGCTCGATATATATTCTTGAAATTTCGGCAAATGGTAGACGAACATGTCTCCTAAATTATATATCTTTAAAATAAAAATCTCTCGGGCGACTTTTTAATAAATCAGAAATCATCTTATAACTGTTAAAATGTTTTGGCGAAACTTTCCTTTTAATTCGCATTTGTTATCTAATGTGTCATGGCAGATGTATGGAATTGATATCAGCACGCAGGACATTCTATTTCCGACTGTCTGCCGTCTATTTTTTCCGAATACCACTTCAAACGAGAAAGTGGTGGCCATTTCATTAACCACACTAAGATTGTCGCAACACATACGTTTTGACGTCAAAACGACGTTATTTCAAAAGTATGGTTCCACCTTAACACCGCTCTAATAGTATTTCAGTTATATCACGGCGCTTCCTGTGAAAATTATTAGTTCTATCGGTGTTATTTATTACGACACGGATCGATGCATCAAGTGTAAATTAGTGCTATTCCCGCAACCCTGAACGTCAGGAAGGGAAACCATTACTACTAATTTTAATGTATTTGGTATGGCCGGACATTGTGATTGAATTATAGTCTCCTACTATCGAGGAGGCGGACGCTTTAATTACGGAGACATTACTGACTCTGAGTCACCTTTATAGTTAGGCACTAACTCGTTACTAACTCGGAGTGACCTATATAGTTAGGCAATAACTCGTTTCTTTCTCGTATTTACCTATATAGTTAGGCAATAACTCGTTACTGACTCGGATTCACCTATATAGTTAGGCAATAACGCATTACTGACTCGGAGTTACCTTTATCGTTAGGCAATACATCATTACTGACTCGGAGTCACCTATATAGTTAGGCAATAAATCATTACTGACTCGGAGTCACCTATATAGTTAGGTAATAACTCATTACTGATTCGGGATCACCTATATAGTTAGGCAATACATCATTACTGACTCGGAGTCACCTATATAGTTAGGCAAAAACTCCTTACTTTCACTTGAAGTTCACGGACTTATATGAATCCGATATGGCCAAGTGGTTAGCATTGGGGATTTGGAAACGAGCGTGCCGTGCCGGTTTTGACAATTAACATTCTCTAGCCTTCAAGCACTCGTGAACTGTCGCCGTGATAAATATGAAATAATGTTGAAAAAATGGCGTAAAACCCCAATAAAACAAACAAATATTGACTTACAATTTAGCATTGTCTCATGCAAGCCAACCTTCGGAAGTTTTGAAAATTAGTTTTACTATGAATTAGTGTACTTATATGAGCGGTCGTTTTAACTAAACGTTACATATAACGAGGCTTCAAGGATGCCTGTACGAACAGGGAAGATCCTGGTGAGACTGCGCGTGCTGATCTGTATATTCGCCCTTATATTTTCGTTTAGTTGAAACTTATTTATTTTACATCGTTTGTGAAATCTTATATTATTCACGCTCGATGTCTGCTTCCTGGAGACATAACCAGTACACGCGCCGTTTGCGTGACCAAATCTCAAAGACCGAACCCGCTCATCACGGAATTCGAACCCGGGACCTTTGGTTAGGGAGGCCGACGCTCTATCACTACACAATTGTCTTCTACATTTTCGTTTGGCCTGGCTCCATTAGGGTCTTACGATATGCGACAGATACGGAGGGAGCGTGTGCCGCTTTGTACAATTCCGTAACAAACTAATGTTAAAACCTTTTAAATTTGCAAAATGTAGATTATACCAGCATGTAAATATAAAATTGCATAAATTAATTTTATTGTAATATAAGGCATCCACCCAGAATGCACAAATGATTGTTATTTTGTTCATGGTGTTAAGGATAATTATAAAATCTACAATAAATATTAATATATAAATTATCCCTTTCACTGCCGAATTTCACAAAGTCGACTCTTTTTATATTGAAAATTGGATACTCCGTTTTTCGTCCAACAGGAAATTTGGTAAAATGTAATGTTTAAGTGGCAAACATTGCAGATTTCAGGAGAGACAGCTCGTTACGTGCTGTCTCACCTGTATCTGCATTGTCTGCAAAAGCCTTTCATTGCCTTTGACAGTGAAATAGTTATTACACTTGTTAACTAAGCTGTATGTGACGCTCGCCAAGGCTCGCGGCGTATCATCGTAGTAAATTGGTTTTTTAAAAGCTATAATACATAATCACTCATGAAATATCATCTTTATACGTGATTAATATTCACCCTTCTTTCATGTGTCGTGAATATCACAGTATACATGTACCTTTATATCATCATGATCAAATGATTTGATTGATTGTTTGGTGTTTAACACCACTTTCAACAGTTTTTCAGATATATCACGGCGTTTCCTGGGTAATTTACCAGTACTACTGGTCCAATTATCCGAACACCATTCAGCCAGTCATAATGTTTACCCCGTGACCCTGAGCGCTAAATAGGGCAGCCATTACTACCAGTTTAGATGAA
>JASEVX010000003.1:62728422-62736446 GCA_031761405.1 Serripes groenlandicus
AGTTCTAAATGTATTAACATCAATAATAGATAAATATGATTCTTGACAAAAAATTGTTTAAAGCCACAGTACTACGTAAGTTTCTTGTTTTCCAAACACCCAGACATCCACTCCTGCATGTACTGATCTCTTCGACACGGGGTATTCTTGTAAATAAAACGTATCCAAGTTTATCATAATGCAATAGCATTTTATAACAGAGTTTTACGAATGTACTTTTTGGTAATTTAAGAATACGAATCCAGTATTTTATTACTCTTTTTGATGACATAATTTGAACTGGATATCTACCAGTATCACCTAAAAACGGAAAGATTACATGCTTCTATACCTATATTCAACAGTCGTTTGCATGCATATATGTGTACATGCTCGATGCAATTCATATATTGAAGACCCCATAACTCAGACCTATATAGTATAACTGGTCATATCCTTGTGTCAAAGACTTTAAAAACTGTATTGACAGGAATATATGAGATTTTGTTGAATGTACTGAATAGATACATAAGAACCTTCTTCGCCTTAATTGAGGCGGCTTCTGCCATTTTATACATAGATAGTCTATTTGAAAAGTCAATACCAACATATGAAACATTCTGTACAACTTCTATGTCTTTTCCATTGTAAAACCAATGCTCTTTTTTGGACAACTGACCACCTTTTTTTAAAACTACTACTTTAGTTTTTGGTATATTCACTTTTAAATTATAACTGTTGCAAAAGGTACTTAAACTATTCAATTGTTTTTGTAATCCACTAATAGTATCTGAAATAAGACCAATGTCATCTGCAAACATCAACAAACAGATTTCAGTTAAATCTGAAAAAAGCTGAATGCCTCTGACGTCACTGCTTTTCATTACATCATAGAGCTCATTGATAAATAATGAAAACAGTATCAGGTTTAAAGAATAACCCTGTCTAAGGCCAATCGGGCAATAGAAAACATCACTTATACCTTCATCTGATTAAACACATGCCTTGACACTACTATGTAATGGTAGAGCGTCCGTCTTGGATGCGAGAGGTCGCTAGTTCGATCCCCGGGCGTTTCATACCAAATACTTTAAAAATTGTAGTCTCGGTTGCCGTCATTGGCGCTCAGGGTTGCGGGGTTAGCATTACGTTTGACTGACTGATGTCAGGATAAATGGACCAGTAGCACTGGTAACTTACCCAGGAAAACGCCGTGATATAACTGAAAAATTGTTGAAAGCGGCGTTAAGCACCAAACATTCAATCAGTCAATCAATGTGCAAGTACTCATTTACGGTTTCAACAAAATGAGAGACTAATCAAATCTGAGATTGAATCGTGATTTTTTTAAAATAGTGTTTCCATAAAACAACACAAATATACTAAAACATCCAAAAATATGACCTTCAATACGGCATCACAGAATGTCGTTTTTCTCAGTGCCATACTTATGTTTCTATTTGTTCAGTACAACTAGAGATATCCGACAAAATATAAGATATAGCTCCAGACAGATAGACGGACGACGCCAAACCAATATCACATCTGCCTTTGGCGATAACAACCAAAATGCATATGCAACGCGTGTATATCTAGATCAACCAGTGTATCCCAGTCGGATACAAGACGGATGTTTGATGCAAAGCATCAAAGAGAAGCCGCAATATTTCGTTTCACATGAAGAAATAAGAAAACATATCATTTAAATCCACAAACATTATAACCATTTAATCTGTAGTAGGCAGTAATGCTGATATCGATTATTGAAGATATAAGTTTTATGTAGGATATTTAACCTGGCAGGGTCTGTGTTTTAAGTAAATGAGATAATTTAGAATTAAGCTGATCATAAAAAGTGACATATAATACTCAAGATAAATGGACAAGAGGTTATGATTTAAATTAGTACCAAAAACAATCAACTATTTGTATTGAACACACGCCCTGTTATGATAATGTTTTATCAAATAATGCTGACACACAGAAAATCTGTTTTTCGTTTGTATCGGTAAGTCATGATAATGGATAAGGGTTTCCCACATAAAACAAATCTGCAGTAGACGACTTTGAATTTATCAAGTAAAAAAACATCTCTATAAATCATCGTACGATAATTGAAAAGTGTTGAATTATTGTATCAAATGCAGATATTGTTCATTATGAGCAATTTCTCCTTTTGCCACAATGATTTCAATGATGTTTACTCTGACAGACTTTAAAATCATCAAGTACAAAACATAGAAAATCTCTATAAATGATAGTAAGATAATTGAAAAGAGTTGAAATTATTGTGGCAAATTGAGCAATTGAAAATCAAAGCTGTCGAATTACAAACGCACAATCTCGAGTTGACGAAACTGATGTGAACTCGTGTCGTGATTAGCATTCAGAAAATCAAGTAAACGTATTTCTATGTACACGTAATCCGAAAGACTGACAATAGCTGCAGCGACTTTTGAAAACATTGTGACAAAAAGAGAAATTGATCACGAGGAATTTATCCTTTTGCTACAATGTTTTCTACTTTATGTCCATAAATTATACCTTCATTTAGCAAGATGTTCCAATTTTTACTTAATGTGCTACGTATAAGGGAAAGGCTTAACATAGGAACTAGTTTCAATTTTTTGAAAACGTTAAACCAGTGCTTGAAAATTTACTTGAATTTATTTCTCAAACTGTAAATTTACCAGTTGATATAAGAGTTGAAATGCTGTCTACATTTACAGTGATAAATTAAATACAGTTCAGTTAATCCGATCACACTTTGTTTGTAAGAACCAGAAGATTTCATTTCGTTTAAGTATTCTGGATGTTCACATCGCATCCGTGATAAAACATGTTGTTGACTAGGCAAAATACACCGATATCGTGTTTACCGCGATATTCATGAAATGTGGAACTGCTACAGCGAAAAAGACCAAAATTGATCTTGAAACAGATATTTCTGTGGTTTAAATCTTTTCATGTCTGCATTTTGCGATGAAAGTCAGATTATTAAAAGCAAAGCAAATGAAAAATGTATGTGAAATTGCGATAAAAATGAAAATCTATAAATAGACTATAGATGAATGGTACTGTCTTTTATTTTAGCTCTTAACTTGATTCGGGAACCAGAGTCGCTGCGTGGCCGCTTACGACATTTACACACTAGACCAAATTGAGATCGGTTTAAAACGCGACCTTAAATTAATGTACTTAGAAAGGACAAAGATATGTGGTCACGCTGGCAGGTCTAAATATTCTCCTTGACGGAAAATTAAAAGCATCCCTACAGGAAGCCGCCTCTTGGCGGCTTCCAATAAATTTCATTTTATCATCAATAATTCACAAAATCTTTCGTGAAGTTTTACCACACGGTTTAAATCAGATAACATGACTGCATGCATAGACCGATCTGTACTCAAAAGAACTTGTTGTAAATGCATACATAGATTATTTTCCATGAGCATGACTCATGTACAGTTAAGGTTGAAGTTTCGAATCACTAACAAAACAAATAACGATGGCTTGAATGAAGAAAGAACAAATTTATAAAAGGCACACTATCTCATCTTTCGGTTAGCGTCGGAGATTTTGAAACCGGGTGTCCCGGGTTCGATCCCCAGTCGCGGCATTACGGTCATGTTGGAGTGCCCTTGGGCAAGGCACATTTTCTAGCCTAGTACTGCTTTGTTCACCCAAGGATCATGAATAAGTGAACTGTCGCCGTGATATAACTGAAATAATGTTGAAAGCGGCGTAAAATCCCAATAAATAAATAAATAGATAAATAAATTTCATCTTTCATTTAATATTTGCTGACTCTAATTCACGTTAAGATTTCTATTTCTGGATTGATTTCATTTGAACAGGTAGTTCCAGAAGTTCCGGATCGAGCGCGAGTGTTTCTGATCACGTGATTTTCTAGCCATAAAAATAACTTGCAGTTAAGTTGACGGTCAGGGTGCAGATCAAAATGAATTAAAATTATCAAAATACATGCATCTTTCACAAATGCCAAACTTGTATGTGACTTATATATACACGTATTCACAAATGCCAACTTGTATGTGGCTTACACATCTTCACAAATGACAAAATTGTACCCTTTTGTACGGAAGAGCTTAATGAATAGTGTTGCAATCGATGAGTTTATTTGAGTGAGGAGCGCAAATATTATATTTCAACTATGAGTAGCACCTGTCTTACTGAGACGTTCATAATGGCGCCACTATTTATCATACCAGACCCTCAAATATATCGGGCGAAAACAAGCAGATTGGACTATACGAAAGTTGAAAAATAGTCGTAATTGACGATGTTGATCTACATTCACACTGGTCACACAATTATAGAAAATATGCAAGAAATTAAACGAATGTGAAATAATTTGAAATCAAATTGCAATTGATAAAGAGCTAACTTGTAGTAATAATGAAATATAATGATGGATGTGGAAACAATTAACTGTAACGTAAACAAATACATTTGCAACGAAATTTGCAGTAAATTGGAAAAATATCAGAAATGCAGGAATAATAATTGGAAGAAGAAGATCACTCACATTCTTAAAAATGATAATAATGGGGTGGTGATGATAATGAATTGATAATGATGATGATGATCATCATCATCATCATTTAAAGACTGAAAATTACGATGAGGCAAATAATGTAAATTAAAAATCATAATAATTTTAGTAATATTGATAATTATAAAATAATAATAATAATAATAATAATAGAAATTATAATTTAAAAAAAGGGTTTAAAGTTATGATAGAAATAATGTAAATTATTACAATGATAACAAGAAGTAAAAGCAAGAAGAATGATAGGGATACTAGATACTATCTATAGTAGTAGTAGTAGAAGTAGTAGTAGTAGTAGTAGTAGTAGTAGTAGTATTAATAATACTGATAATAATAATAATATTATTATTATTATTATAATAATAATTATAATAATGATAATAATAATGAAATTAAAATGAAACTAATAATAGTAATAATAATTTTAAAGTAATGATGGAATAATGTTAACAATACTAATGATGAGAAGAAGAAGAAAAAAGAAGGGATAATAGATACTACTTATAGTAGTAGTAGTAGTAGTAGTAGTAGTAGTAGTAGTAGTAGTAGTAGTAGTAGTAGTAGTAGTTGTAGTAGTAGTTGTAGTAGTAGTAATAATAATACTGATAATAATAATAATAATATTATTATTATTATTATAAAAATAATTATAATAATGATAATAATAATGAAATCAAAATAAAACTAATAATAGTAATAATCATTTTAAAGTAATGATGGAATAATGTTAACAATAATAATGATGAGAAGAAGAAGAAAAAAGAAGGGATAAAAGATACTACTTATAGTAGTAGTATTATAGTAATAATAATAATAGATGTCTATTATTATTATTTTTATTTTTATTATTATTATTATTATTACGAAGAATAACGGTAGTTATGTTAGTCATAAACACAACGATAATAGTTTAGGTTTCAAACTTTGTCTACGAAAATATAACAAAATAAAACACTTACAGAGGACCACCAACGCGCTTTTATGTTCACATTAAACTGGTCTCTGTCTAACAGTCAGTCGGTAATCATGCGCCCAAATCATGCGAAAATAATACGTACGATTATATGTAATATATTCAAGAGAACTAGATAAGATGGAGTAAACAGGTCTTTCCTCCACGCTATTTATTGTATTACTCAACCAAATCCTATTTGTGGGTACTCAAAAGAATCGTCTCACTAGACGATTATTTTGAGCACCCATAACATAAGGTTGGAATGACAAATAAGGATTTTAGAACATGAAAAACGCCCCTAATCTAGAGCTCTGCGTGACGGTTTTCGGTTGAACAATTGCTATAGTGTTGTCCCTTTTTCTATACAAATAAACCAATCCCCTTCTGATAGATATGTCATTGCCGTAATAATTCTTGGACGAACGTATACCTTTCGTTCAAATGGGCTCAAATGCTGAAAAGAATCTTAATTACTTAATTCTTGAAATGTATCATTTACGATATGTCAATGCTTTGCACAAATATAAATATAATAACATAGTATTTACACCAAATGAAGAGTTTCAAGGACGTTCGGAAATCGTTGGGCTGGAAAGATGTTTGTGAGATCTACCATCTTGTAACCCTCCAGTAGTAAAATATTTCCACTTAACCCTTTCCCTTCTACCGATTTGATATCCTACTGGTTAATATATTCGATTCGGGCGTAGCGGGTCGAATGTTTGAAACCAAGTTGTGCCGCCGGCTACCAAACCGTACAAAAAGCCTGTCTGCGTGGTGCCTTGAAAATTAAGACTCGGGATTGATTGATTGATTGATTGATTGATTGATTGACTGGGGTTTAACGCCGTTTTTAACAATTTCTCAGTCATATCACGGCGGCCAGTTCACATACACATGTGTTTCCTGGTTTTCTCACACCAGTACTCCACACAACAATCTTCTCAAGCAATAAGACTCGGGAAAAATATATTTTTAGGACAAAGGTGTTTTATACGTCAGGAATGACTGGACCTTTCAATAGTGGTGACACTATAAAAAACACTAACTTATAGGTGTAGACGCCTCTGCAGCAGACGATTTTTAAAAACATTATGGCAAAAGGAGACTTTGCTCATGATGAACAATTTCTTCTTTTGTCACTATTTGTTCAATTATATTCAATTGGCTGGGGTTTTTTTTTGGGGGGGGGGGGGGGGGGGGGGCCAAATTGTTTTCAAACTCGTCTGCTGCTGATTAGTTGTATATCGAAAAGAGTCAAAATAGTTTTGATTGTAAATTTACAATTTATGCAAAAACTGCAAACCTGAAGTGATATATCTACCTTATTTTTCTTTTGGAGATAAAGTTTCTTGAATGGATGTTTTGGAATGGTAATGCCCATACCTGCCTATTTAATTTTTACGTTATTAAGTAGAACGATACCAACGATAAAACACGTTTTACATATTTTTTTTGTGTGTTTTTATGGTTATTTTGTTTTCTGAATTATTTTTCTTTTGAAAGTGACTTATAGGCCCATGGGGTCAGGTGTTATTAATTACGTTTTGTACCATTGTTTTGTTGACGTACATACACATGTAACTATAATAAAATATTTACACAATGATGACAAGAAGAAGAAAAAAGAAGGGATAATATATACTACTTAAAGTAGTAGTGGTATAGTAATAATAGTAATAAATATTATTATTATTATCATTATTATTAAGAAGAATAAGTCATAACAACAATGATTATAGTTTACGTTTCAAACTATGTCTATGAAAATATAACAAAATAGGACCACCCACTCGCTTTTATTTACACCTTAAACTGATCCTTGTCTAACAGTCAGTCGGTAATCATGCGAAAATAATACGCACGGGTATATTTAATATATATACGTCTTCCAGAGTACTCACTTATCTAGATAAGAGGGAGTGAACAGGTCTTTTCCCCACAGTATTTATCTTATTACTCAACCAAATCCTATTTGTGGGTACTCAAAAGAATCGTATCACTGAGACGATTTTTTTGAGTACCAACAACATAGGGATTGAATGTCAAATAAATATTTTAGAACATGAAAAACGCCCCTAATCTAGAGCTCTGCGTGACGGTTTTCGGTTGAACAATTGCTATAGTGTTGTCCCTTTTTCTATACAAATAAACCAATCCCCTTGTGATAGATATGTCATTGCCATAATACTTCTTGGAGAGTATAGAGAAAACGTTTTGGGAAAAGTAGACGTTAATTTTTCGTCTGCTGCATAAACGTTTGGTCTTGGTCATATCACCATTTATATCATTTGTAAATTGCCAAAGGCAAGATGCCGATTAGCGAATATAAACTTGTCAAATTATGCAAATACGACTAAATAATATGTAGATAGAAATTGAAGACTTTTCTGAAACCAATCCCCTTCTGATAGATATGTCATTGCCATACTAATTCTTGGAGAGTATAGAGAAAACGTTGTGGGAAAAGTAGACGTTAATTTAAGACTGTTGAATTATATAATCAGGCTTCCTAAC